>JAAGAY010002796.1:0-47850 GCA_011801015.1 Ardeotis arabs | reverse complement strand
ATAAACATAAATAAGAATACTAAAGGTCGTATAAGCTGATTGATAAGAAATAATTAGGAAGCCTAATGTAGTCATTCATTTTCTTGGATTAAAGCATTCCCAAATAGAGCTTCTTGCTAATTCTAAAGACCCCGAAGCACAGCTGCAAATCCTCCTTCCTTACCAAGCCAGCAGTACTTTTTTCACCTTCGGCTATGAATTCATTTACTTTCCATGAGTATCTATTTCAGTTACATCTCACTGGTATACAGCCAAATAAATATACAGACTATATAGGTAATGGAAAAACTATGTTGTGTGCATAAATTCACATGAGAGATTTCAAAGTGCACTACATCACAAATATCCTAAGCTGTGCTGGGTATAAGCTTGCTTACTACACAAAAGTTTGTTCAGCCAGATGCAGTCGCAGCAGTCAGGAAAGAGACAGGCAGAGAACAGAATGGCAGAAAGGTAAAATTGGTTATAACAAGTTATTGAGCTAAATTTAAGTAGAACTGGCTACATGTAGAATGGCATGTGATAAATGACAGTTGTGATAAGTGATTAGACAAATAACCTAACGTTTTACTGTAGACTTTCAGTTTTTTATTATAAGTCTATAAAAATACTGAGGAAAACTATTTTAAAAGTTAAAAGATCTACATAACCACTAATTCCAATGGCTAAGATAAAGCATTTCCTTCTCAATTTTTTTCTGTTTCAACTAATTCCACTTTCATTGAACTTTCACATAAGCAAATTTGTTTTTTTCAGCAAATTGTCTCTAAATGTTAGAATCATAGAATGGTTAGGGTTGGAAGGGACCTTCAAAGTTCATCCAGTCCAACCCCCCTGCAAGAAGCAGAGACATGCCCAACCAGATCAGGTTGCTCAGAGCCCCGTCCAACCTGGCCTTGAACGTTTCCAGGGATGGGGCATCCATCACCTCTCTGGGCAACCTGTTCCAGTGTTCTAAAACCCTCAGTGTAAAAAATTTTTTCCTAATATCTAATCTAAATCTACCTCCCTCTATTTTAAAACCATGTTCTAGTAAGTTCACTACATTCACCCAGGAGATGCAAAGTAGTGCTATCTAGTAGTCAGGTTTTGGTGATAGCTGAAGTGCCCGTAAGGATTTTTGTGAAGTGTCAAGATCCCTGTATGAAAAACAAAATAAAACCAAGAACTTGCCCATAAAATACATTCCTGCTTCCAACAGATAAAAAGAGAATGATGCTGCATCTACTCAGGAGCAGTCATGGAAGACGGGGAGGCAACCGGTTCATCTTACAAAACAAATAGAGTAGAGCAAGCTCGACGTTTATATTGAAGTTCACACTGAATTAACACTGCCTTCATGTGTGGGTGGCAGTGGTTTTTGGCATAGTTACTAGATCCATATCCAGGCGGTCATAAGCCAGGAAGGTGCAATAAAAAGGAATTAAAAATAAATAAAACTGTCTTTACCATGTGGGTCTTGTTCATTCGACTTCGGGCTGCTCCTCGCTCTGCGCTCCGGTTTCTTTACTGCCGGAGCCCCCCCGCCGCCGCCACCTCCTCCGCTGCTTGCTCCATTGTGGCTCTTTGCGTAACCATTATATACAGTCGCGCAGCTGCCTATATGGCTTTTGTAGATGGATGAAGGAGGACTATTCAGACGGTTTTGGCGATCAATCTGTCTGTCTTTCAGTTTTTTGTGCTGTGGTTTGCCGTACTGATCTTCCCTGGTAATATAGCTGGACATCCCATATAGTGGTATGATTTCTGAAACGAAATAATTCACTCTTGTTAACTAAGAGCCACAAAATCACTGATTTTTTTTTCAGAAAACTAAATTCTTGACCATGTCTAAATGAAACCATGTCAGATTTTCCTGGAAATAGATTTTACAACAAACTACATTTTTTTTCCCCTTAAAGAAGCTTTTCTGCAGGACTGATCATTTCTTTGGTATTATATTACGTATGCTCATCGGCTGTTTGAGATTTTAGAATCATAGAACGGTTAGGGTTGGAAGGGACCTCCAAAGGCCATCCAGTCCAACCCCCCTGCAAGGAGCAGGGACATCTCCAACCAGATCAGGTTGCTCAGAGCCCCGTCCAACCTGGCCTGGAATGTTTCCAGGGATGGGGCATCCACCACCTCTCCGGGTAACCTGGGCCACTGTTCTACCAATATAACTCTTTGGATGCGTGCATATTAACAAGTAAAATACAATTGGGGGATAGTTTTTCCCCTCCTTTTCAGTCTTTCTGTTTTGGTGACACGAATTTCAAGGAAAAATCCAGAGAGACTGGTATTTAGGAAAAAGCCTTCCTAAGTTCACAGCAATTTAGTAGTTTCTTCCCCAGGGCCTGACTGGACAGAATAAGCCGAGATGCCCTGGTTTCAAGCTGCCATCACTGATTACATGCAATGTAATTTCCCAGTACAAATAGACTTTACAACCATGTCAATTGTGCCTGCCTAAGGAGAGAAGTGCAGCATGAAGTAGAAGATTTGGGCAAGTAAAACTGTCTAAAAAAGCTTGAGAAGTACCATAAATATCACATGTACACTTCAGAGACACTTTATTAAACAAAATTGCCCCTTCTCACCCCCACAAGAATGACCATCTCTAATCTGAGGCAAGTCAGCTCGCAGGAATTGGAATATTTTCTGCTTTTCTCTATAGTTTAATCCTTTTTGCACTCCACTTTGAGTGTGAAGCTTGAACAAATTCATGCCCAAAACAACAGTTTTGCCTTTGTTAGCAAAATAACAATTAATACTTGATACATTCTTCATATTTTTTCTACATCCATTCAGAAGTTATTGTTCAAACTTCTGAAGCAACCAAGCATCCTATGAACCACTGGAAGCCTTGTTTTTAAGCTGAGATTACCACGTATGCTATATTGTAATTCTGCAAGTTGTTTAAACTAGACATTTTCTCTCTTTGCTATTTCAGTGTGTCTTGGTCTTCATCTTTCCTTATCTAGCTACATGATCATATTTGTATTCTCACAGCAACTAACTGTCTAAAAACAGCATGCTGCAAAGAAATGCATTTGCTGTTTAAAGTACAAGTCATTGTACAGCAAATGGGAAATGGTGGATTAATGCTCATCAGTACAATATTTATCACTTCAGTTATTTCAGTGTTACACCTATAGGTCAATTCAGTAAAGCAACAAAGGACTTTTTTTTTCCCCCCATTTTATTTTTAAGTTGAATAGGCTTCTTGGAAACTCCAGGCTACAGAAATACTCAACACCTTCCTAACTTGCAGCTCTGTGTTCACTTTGCACACTACCACGCTTGCACACAAGACTTTGTCAAGCAATCTGACAAACTGTCCTGTTCCCTTTCCAAGAAAAATGTCCCTGCCCTACGTATCTGGCTGGCTACACTGTCCTGCTGGTTTCCTGAGCGTCCCACTTCCTCGCCCCCAGTACAATGCAGTTAAACATCAGCTGCAAGGGTCCACTGCCCACTAGAAAATGTGGTCTGTTGGTCAACAGAAACTTCAAAAGCTAGCATCAATAGACATCTCCCTCCCTCTCTTTCTGCCCCTTCCTTCCCACTCCAGCAGAACCTCACTTCTGGTGATACGGCTTAAATATATTCTTCAAAAACAATCTTAACTGCAAGTAGTTCAGCAGTAATGTAAAACCATGAATCCTGAACCGATTTCCATGTTAAACATCCCAAGTAGCTTTGCTGCCTGATTTTTTGGTTAACACCCTCTTTCAGATTACACAAAGACTTATCTCCAGGGTGGCAGAGACACAACAGGGCATAGTTCAGACAGAAATATGCCCCTTCCACTCCTTTTCTTGCAATTATTTACTCATGGCCTGATTAGGGTTGCCATGCTACCCTGTGGTATCGGACAATGCTCTTCAGTGACTTACTGCACAGTCTCAACCAAAATAACAAACAGAAAATGCCTGTTATTTCTTGGAAAACCACAGCTGGGGGGCAGAAGGGACATTACAGCCAACAGGAAGAGGTATTCTGCTTTTCCCACTGGAAATGATTTCGGCAAGACATACTCAGATCCAGTTCTTCGTACGCATCCTCATTCCCAAGCCAGAACTCACACATTTTGTCCCTTGGCCTTCTGTACAATGCTGCACCATGACACAGCAAGAGCAATTGGCATGACTCACGTCCCTAGTTTGGAGCATGGGATGGGACTTTTTTTTCCCCCCAGTGTATTTACAAATTAAATTAAAATTGCTTTTGTTTCTGCAACCTCGTGTTGGGACAGAGGATTGTCCCGCATCGCTGCACTCTGGACGACTACACCTCCCGACACTGAAGAAGGAGGCTCCATCCACGTGGGCAAAGTCACTCTACAAGTTCTCCAATTAATTTCCACTCTTAGTTTCTTGACTTGTTAAAACTTGCTGAACAAAGGTGTGAAATATCAGTACCTTCCTTCCAGCTCACCTTGTTCTCCATATATTGTAGGAGGAAGATGATGCTGTGGGAAAAACTGTGGTGGCATGTCCCCAGGTCCAGTGACAGGAGGATAAAAAGCTGTATGGGAGTTGTGAATAAAATGGGGATGATGTGTCAGGTATGGAGGTAAGTGATGGGTTGGTGAGATGGCCGAAGGATAGCTAGGAGGGTAACACTCTGGAGACTGGGGGGTAACCACCACCCTCCGAACGCCGGTGTTGTCTTCTATCACCTGGAAGGGAAGGCAAGGAAATGAGCATGTTATGCAGCATCTGAACCACACACGTTTTTAAAACAGTGCTGTTTACCATTTGTGCTCCCATTAGAAAATGGTGGGTGCTTAGGTTTATTCATAAACACATTTCTAAAATTAATATCAGCACAAGTAATCATAGCGGTGACGCGGCTTTTCTCGGAGACTCAGCCACACTAATCGCTGCGAGACTCACTGCTGCTCGTGTTAACTACGCGAGGAAGAGACTAAATAAATAACCTGTATTTAGGGAGTGAAGCAATTGAAAAAGGAACACAGAGCACCAAAACAAGAGTACTCATGGGGACCAACCTTACCTTCTGCACATAAAATTTCTACCCCTGATTCTGACAGCACTCAGAGTGAGCAGGGAGTCAGTAACCCTTGGGAATCAGCTGGGAATGCTGCTGCGGAGAGGCTGCGCGTGTGCGCAGGGACATGCACGCTACAGGAACCTACTGTGCTGACATACATTTTAAGAAGAATTGCTCTGTTCCCAACAGGTATCTGTTCAAGATAAATCATCAAGCAGAAGGGTTTTTCCTGCTACACTGCTGGTCTATAGGTCCACGCAAATCAGCTCTGGAATACGCGTACCTTGGCCCCAAACGCTATAGTCAAAGCATGTAAAAACAGATGCAGGAAGGTGGAAATGTGCTTAGATTGAAAAAAAGTTTTTCAGTTTATAATTTTTCCAGAGCTTTATTTCTGGAGAACAGTTAACTAGCCAAATTTCTGTCCAGACTTTGCAGCCAAGCTTTTCTTGAAGCTTTTTCAAAAAACTGCTGCCATTTCTGGAACTGAAAAACACAACCACGTAAGAAGAATTACTGCCCCTTCGATTCTGTACGTTGAAGTGCATAAGGCAGAAAAGCATGAAGGAAGCATAATTTAGTTTCATACAACAAACAGGCTGCTAAACTAATTTTTTTAACTGACTGATGACGCACAGGGATGGTATAATGTGTGTGATGAACATGTTGTATGAGATAAGTGAATGTGCATTAGGGGACCTGCCATAAGATGCTGCCACCCCCTGTGCAGCAGCAGCAGAAGAGACCCTGCTACAGATCCCCACACTCCAGCAGCTCTTGTCACATCGCAGGGTCTTAGCCTAAACCACAAAGAAAAATGTGTTTATGCCAACATACCCTGAAGTGAAGCATTTGTCTCTGCTGACCCTGCTGAAGTGACAAGCCTTGTCTCAGAGATGATGCTCGCAGCCATGAGGGGCAATGCTCCTGCAAACACGAGTCCCTGCCTCAGGCATCAGCTGAGCCAGTTATCCCAGGGTAAAACTTAACCAGTATTAGCTGACCCAGGTCTTTCCTTAGGCCATGCGTGTCCTACGCTATATGAATTTACGCCACAGACAATTTCTGTGGATTGGCTGGCCGCCTACACAAAGTTTTCTATACAAAGTTACACTTGTAATTTATGTTTCACGTTTAAAAAACGTGTTGCTTGCTATGCTGAGTAACCAGAATAGGAATTGTTTAGCTTAACGCAGTGGATCCTAACTGCTAAATTTACAACCTCAGCTAGCAATTTGTCATCTGCTGGCTTTAAGTGTCGAAGACTTTACAGAGTACCCAAAAGACAGCTGAATCTCAGAGATTCAGACTATCACATCGGTGTAACTGCTGCGTCTTCAGGCCTCCTGTCTCTGCTACTGGTTCTACTCATCCTTCACAGCACCTCTTATCCTGGCGCCAGGTCTGAAACCTGCACTCCAAAACCCAGAGAAGAGGCAAATCCTTTTCCATTTAACACATACTTGAGAAACAGAACTACTTATTTAGGACTGTGTAAAGAAATGTTGGAGTTAACTCTCTTAGACTCGGATCATGCTTTAATTTGAGATAGCAAGTTCCTACATCTTGATGTGGAAAGTTTTCATCATGGCTTTAGCTAGTCCAAGCCTCAAAGACAACTTTACTCTTCCAGCTGGGTACAAACTCTTACCTGTGCATCTAGACCAGACTACATGTGTATTTCGTGCCCTAGTGAAGGATGAATGTGCTAAAGATTTAGACAGAAAGCTTGTCCTCTGTAGCAGCATGCTATGTAAACCTGTATTTATAATTATTAGAATTTCTCCTCCTGAACTATATTCTAGAGAGCTGGGAGGAAAGCTCAGAGCTCCTTCAAAGATATTTTAGATGAAATTATCCTGCTAGATGAAACTATAAAATACCAGTAGTAGCGACAGAAAAGCCAGAGATCAGAGGATGAGCCAGCATTCCAAATTACTTTTGTCAAAAAGCAAGAGACTAATAACAGTATCTGTTATTTGTTTCCTCCCAGGCCATGAATGCTGACTCATGTCCCTATGTTCCAAATGAACGCAGAAACCCAGGAGACCTTGCAAAAAACCCACATTTTTCCCAATCCCACAGAACATTTCCTCCCTAAACTAAGAATGACAGATACATATGTAAATTTCTGAAGCTGTACGTATAATTTTAAATATGCTATCCTGACCTTAACAGATCATAAAAGTGGTAATTCAATAGATTGTGCATTAGTTGCATTAGACAGCGATAACACCAGCGCGGGTTAAGACTGGGGATCTCTCTCGATCTGTAACACGTGCAGTGGGCCAGCTGCAGCAGAGCCATTACGGGAGACAACACCTTCAGTTCATGAAAGACAGAGCAAACTAGTTTTGATCCCTTAATATAAATAAAATAACTCAGCAGAGAGGTTAAACTTGCTATTTAAAGACGAAAACTGCAATTCTTTGTAAAAGCTTATAACTGTTTCTCACAAAGACCATAAATTTATCAGGAAACGCGCTGTCTGCTGATCTGCCCCAACCTCAGCGCCCAGAAGCGATGAAACCCCGATTCCTGTTGAGGTCTCTAGGTGCAACTGGAATATTAAAAGTAATTGCTACTACTAATTTTAGCAGTTTATATTTACAGAAAACAAATACCTCTGGTCATTTGTCACCTAGAGCTAAACTCCCATTATTTTGTGTTTTTCAAGCAGTTCCAAGGTGAATTGTCTTCTGCTGTTACTTTTTGTGCTCACTGGCGCAACTGGCATCCTGCCTCAATAACAATTTTATTATAGCATCGTTCTGAGTGGGTTTTTCCGTATTTTAGGGAGCTTAATTGCTGAGGGAGGCAGGTAGATGATCTTTCAGGAGAATCTAGATGAACATTACTCACACACAATAAAATTGCCTCCCTCTTCTGTTGCCACGTTTCCAGCTAAAGGAATACAATCACTCTCATTCTGTACACGTTTACTGAATGGGTATAACATGGTAACATGGAATTAATTTCCATTTGCTTTCAAAAAAAAGTTTTCTTGTTTAACTTAGTGTTCAAGATTCAGCAAGGACATCTGGAGCACGGCCAGTGGGTGGACCACAACCAATACTTTGGGAATTTCATAAACTAGTTTGAAACTTAATTCATAAATCAATCTGTACCAGAAAACAGCACAGAATGAGCTCATCCACAAGGAACTTGGATGTCAACATTTTATTTATTCACTTAATTTATTAAGGATGCCAATCCAAGCTAATGCCAGCCCTGGCAAGTACGTATCACTGTCTTTGCCATCCATTGCATACAAACATCAGTATTAAATCTGTACCTTGAACACGAGAAATAGATGAACATCTATAATGCTGGCAAGAATGCTTGGATATATCAAATCTAGAACGATACAGATGTTCAGGACCAATGCTCATGAACTTCGAAGGATCATCACTTTATGGCTTGGTCCACGTTAAGTATGTGATCTGCACAACCTTCCTTGTGTTCAGAGCGTTAGGGAGGATCATCCTTTTACGGACGACTTGATTGCAGTCCACAAATCACACAGAGCAGCTCTGTGAGCAGTAAACCATACAAACACAAAGAGTCTGTAGCTAAAAGCTTATGCTTTGGAGAACACCTCTCTTAAAGCAGAGGGTGTACCCAAGATCAAAATCTGGATTCCCAAGGATGTGATGGATTTCCTACCACTTCAAATGTCATTTAAAGACTTTCTTCTCTCTAGAAGCTACGCTTTATTCTGTCAAATGCTATGGGCTTGATGCAGGAATACCAAACTGCAGGACCACGGCTTTTGTTGCATAGTTCAGCATATCTGACCCCAACGTTACCCCCAGATAAAAGGGGTTTTATCAGCACTACGCATACTTCACGCTCCAACCAGCAAATTAGTCTTCTAGCCTTAAAATATCTGTGGCAGAGACCACATATTAACAACTCTGTAAATAAAATCAAAAGTGGAGTTTCATGCCAAATTTTCATGTCCAACTACACGAGTAATTCCTCAAACTCCAGTGGAATTGCTCCAGATCTATTTCAGAGAGCACAGTCCTCAGCCAATAGCTCTAAGCAAACAAGTTCCTCATCGTGCTTTTTCATATTTCCATTTTTCTAGTTCTCCTCACTAGAACACCCCAAATCCTCCTTCCCTCCTCCCAAACATGCACTGCGAAAAGCAGAAACAACGCACGAGGATGTCTCTGAATTTAATAGCTTGGCATGCAAATCATGATCTCTAATCTTCAGATTATGCTGACACCAGGGAGCCAAAGTGCTCTGGGAGCCAGGAGGAGGCACTGGGCCACAGACCCCAAGGGCAGGTAGCCTGCAGTGGCCATCGCAGCAGAGGACATGGTCTCAACCTGCCCCGCAGGACTTGCATGAGAGAGAACCAGCTCCATCCACAGCTTGGAGCCGGGATGGGAATTAACAGCTTGTGCCTGGCTCTGACAAGCCACAGGAGATGCTCCCTTCTTCTCCTTCAACATTCAACAGTTGAAGCCAAAATTGTTGACTTTGCAAGCATTTAAAACAGATTTCTCTACCGTGCCACCTTCCACAACTCACTTCCACAGTAGCAATATTGTCCACCAAGAGCACAGCAAGGAGCTTTTTCTCTCTTTCTTATTTAACTAACCCTTAGTCAAGAAAGAATTGTGGAGGCATGAACTCTGATCCCATAGTTCCTATCTGCCAGAGATGCACAGAGGTTTCTCTGCTGAAAAAGGAAATGCAAAGTAACTGGTTGTATTGAACCACTCTTTGAAAGTCAAATACAGCATCAAAGATCTGAACGGGCTGTGTGTATTTGTTGTCTTCTATTATTCAACAGTGGAGTTGATCTTGCAGGGCACACAACCTCTGTCGATTTTTTGCTGATGGTTTTGACAACAGCGAAGAGGTAACGAAGCACCATGTTAATCCAGGGCTGCGATCACTAGATAACTCATGTAATATTTAAGGCTAATACAGCTCCAACGGGCTTGGCATAACAAAATGGAAAAAAGATTTCCTGTCTCTTTTTAACAGGCACTGTTACCTCTCTGCAGGGATATCTGCGTTCTGCCTGACTCTTAGATGTACACTTTGGAGACAAATCAAACAAAAAAAAATATCAAATACATTTTGATTCCTATCTCAGAGTGCATTAATTTGCTTCATGGCTTTTCCCTTACCATTCTAAATTTGTGTTCTCATTGTTTATCATAAAATAAAGATTTTTAACTATGAGGCAGTAGACAAAAGCAAGAGCAAGTAAGGCAAGGACATTTATTACAATAAGAGCTAATTTGATTACTACACACTTTCAACTGCTATTTAATACGAAAGGCAAGAGGCTCGCTTGCCACACAGCAGAACACACATTCTGCTGCCGAAAAGCACTGAATACAGAGTTTTCCCCTAAACTTTACAACACATTTCCAGCTCCTTGGAAAAATTTCATCAGAAGAAGGGTTTGGGTGGATTTTTTTTGGTTTTGGTTAAGAAATCACTTAAAGGCTTCTTAGTGGAATTATGATGGCGCCCCACAAAAAGCATTAAAGAGGAGCCGGGTTCAGACAGAGATACAACTGGAAGATTCCATCACTCTGGTTTGGAAAGTGTTTCAATCATACTCAGCTATTTATCTCAGTACAGAGACTAACAGCTATAAACATTTTAATAATAAAAAGGTGTTAAAGCTATTTCAAAGGAAAAGTAATCCTTAAATAATTTGTGGGTCAGTTTACTAAATTAGGAGAGTGCGTGAGGAGTATCAAACAGCATTGCGAACGCTGTCTCAAAGCGTACTCCAACCCACCACCCCAGGATGCTTGAGGAGCAGGAGGAAGCTGGACCACCTTGCCCTCTCCCCTACGCTGGCTAACCATGTCCCCCGTACTTGAGGGATATTTTCACTCTGTTCAGAAGTTAAAATACCACAGAGCAATTGCAGTATTTTGTGGGATTTAAGTATGACAACATCCACAATTTTTCAGAATTACGCAAGCTCACATGTTTCCTGGGGAGGGCAAGGAATTCCAGGACATCGTCTATTTTCTGCTTAACAAGATGCCAAAACACATGTATCAAAAAGTTCTTCTCATCAAGGATATTTGAAATACTTTGTATACTTTTAATGAAGCTTTCAGTCCAGTCCAAGTCTCAAGAAAGTGGTAAAATTATTGGATTTATTGACTGTTCACAGCTATTCTGCCTTACATCAACCTTTCTTTTTTTCCTTTTTTGCTCCTTACTCAGAGAGAGTCTAAGCTTTGCAGAAGATGGAAGGAACACAAACAATCTGGTCACACAAAGCGGTTATTTACATAGAAGAGCAGTAGCTGTTCAAGAGTTCCAAAACCAAACAGCTTTGTGAAAAGCTTTTTCCATTTCTTCCATAAAGAGATAAATCACATTTATCGTTGAAAATAAACCAGAATTCCCAGTTCTTGATACACTGCATGATTTCTGCTGGGATGATACTGAGGATCAACAGCATATTTTATAGCTACAGTGGCTCCTTCTCTCACTTCCATTCTCCTACCCCTTCTGACTGTCACACTAGAATTTAAGGCATCACCTAACAACATGGACTTCTCTCCCTCTCACAGAGAAGTCGCACATAGAGGCTCAATCTATAGCTTTTGCTACGTATAGCTTTTGCTAGTGGGTAAAAAAAACCCTGGTATACATACTAACATGTGAAGGTGCACAAGCAAGCTCACTTGTGCAAATGTGTGGGTACTGTCAGTAAAGAGGAGGAGTAGGAAAATGTATATTACCATCCTCATTAATATTTCAAAATTAAACTTCAGCCAAGCAGACCTCCCTCTATGGATCACTGCTATTGCTTTTATATACATTTTAATTCTTCAAGGAGCATACCTGTGAGATATAACCAGGAGGCACATGAATAGGGGGAATGGATCCATTGGGTGACATCATGGGAACCTCTGCTGGTCCTAAAAGAGAGAGAGAAACAAGATATTAGTGTTTTCAGTTTAAAAAATTGCACAATTGCTCAGAAAAGGCTAAAAATAGCCTTGTTTTTGAAGCCTGCAATAACAAAATGAGCAGCTCCACTGATTTCTGGTATATGGAAAATGCCTTGTGCCATCATTCTGAGAATAAGATCATTGTTCAATGACTTTACCATATATTCTGTTGAAATAATATTTTCATCATAAAATAGCTAAAACATAGACTTTATATTACCCACTGATCAACTCCTACAGCATTAAGCAGTAACACAATCTGTCCTTTAGCAGCCCACAATTCCTATACAGAAATCTGGTTAAGTTATTCCTGTGGAAGGCATGAGAGCACAGAACAAAGCAGAAACTGTGTAGCCTGGAATTAGGCAGCTCCCAAGAAACGCGTCCAATTGTAGCAAAAAAAAATCACGTATGTGAAAAACTATCTATCTATTTAAGAATGCACAAAGACCAAATTCATTATCTCAGCTATTCAGACTAACCTTGGAATGTGGTTATACAAGCAAGAAGCTTACGGTTTCCCCTCCGAAATCCAGCCCCGAACATGCAAGTTCCATTTTGAGGCCCTGAGCACAAGTATAACAAAGCAAGTGCCATAACCATCCGACTTTTGCAAACGGAGTCTCACAGCTAAAAGAAACCATCTAGATAAAATGGAAACAGTTCATGCAATCGCTCATTGATTCAGCCATTAAAACTGGGGACATCAGACACAGCAATCAATAAAATGAACCCCCCGAACATCAGATTGATGTTTGCAGTGAGAGCTTACTACTTTGAAAAAGAAAAATTATTTTAATTACTTCCTTGTATTGAAATGTTTACACTAACCTGTTTTCTGTCACTTGCCAAAAGCTGAGAAAACAGTCATGGTCAAACTCTTGAAAAAAGCTCAGAGAGAACGCTGCTCCTCGTCATTGTAAACTGAATTCTAGCTTTGACTAACAATACAAAAGATAACTTCATAACTTTAGCTGATGGAGAAGCCATCTGACACCTCCCAACTGTATCACGTTCTACGCAAGGAAGCTGAACACTAAAACACATGAAGGACTTCAGGCACAGACGGGATGTAGCGGCCTTCAAGAGCGAGTGCTCCTAAAGTTTAGAGAAATCCAACAAAATCCCCCACAACAGAGTGAGCCACAGTCTTATCTGGTATCAGCAAAACCAGTTCACATTAAACTATCAAACAGTCATTCCCTATCCAGCTACATTTTTATGGTCCTCAGGCTGCTTATTGTACAATAGCCAGGACTTCTCACCCTCTCAAAATTCAAGCTACACACAGAAATCCACTCCAGTTATTTATATCTCCTCTGATCTTGGCTTTTCTCTACCCAGTTATTTACAGACTAATCAGCACCTATGGTTTTTACCAGTCACATCCAGATTTGAAATATGCTAATTTATCACCAAGCGTATTAAGCACACAGAAACCACGATGTTCAAATGAAAAGTTGTCATTTTAGGTGTGCGATTCTGCTGCTCTTCATACTTCTTCCCATACTCAACTATGTAGGGAGCTCTACCTATCCCACAGCCCCAACGAGAAAAAAAAGGCATTATTATTCCTCCTTCTTACCCAGTTCCGATGAGTTCCCTCTGCCCTTATTCTATAGACCTTTCAAGGTTATTGGTCTCCCCAGACAGTCAATTTTAGTATGAATGGAAAAAAAAATTCAGCATGAACAGTAAGTGATTACTGGGGAGAGGAGGAGTTATCTAAATGGCTCTATTTAAACCCATCAAAAATATGAAGTGACAATTGGTTCAGAAGGAACTTTACAGCAATATTTTTTTGCGTAAATGTGTTTGCCCTATCAAAAAAGTCTCTGCAAATTTATTTTGAGGAATATGTTTTTCATTTCTCTCTGAATTTATTTTGGTTTCTGTACACTGCCCCTCCACAGTAAGTGGGACAGTTTATCTATACGTAATGGTCAACACACCACAATGCTTTTTCAGGGGGATTCAATCCACACTGGATTATCAAGTGTTCTTCAGGATGGAACACACCTGAGATTAGGTAAAATGAATCATTAACATTGTTATGCAACTCTTCCTTGTCAGGGATTTGTCAAACCTAAAAAATTGCAAGGAAAAAAGTCTTTATAAAATTAAAAAATCCTGAGTTCACCATTTAAGTAGATAATAATTTAAATGTTACACATAAACATTGCTTAACAGAATAAAGTCTTAATATTTAACTTGTTTCAGTTCCTCACCAAATCACTGTCTACTTGTAGTCATACTGGCCCTACCCAGTCTTTCCGAAAAACAGGTACTCTGACTTGGAAATAAACTTAAAAACGGAACAGTTTGGGAGTTCCTGCATCCAGACCAGCTAATCTCTGTATGACAACTGAGAACCACTCGGCCTGGCATGCCCCGTATCTGTCCTTCTAAACCTTGTGCCACTTGCTCATATGGAGCAGTGATCTACTTGCAGGAAGAAATCAAACTCCCATGTCGATACTGTTGACTGTAACATTTCCATTCCAATTAAAAAAAAAAAAAAAAAAGTTGTGTTTTATCATCCAAACGTGCACTATGCAAGACGATTCTTAACCTTGCGTATGACCCACAAACTGTTAAAGTCATCTGGATAACAGGTTTTAAAAGAACGACAGCCTGGTGATTTGCAGCTAGATTTTGTTTCCAGTGCTTTGATTTCAAGGCTAGCCAAATGACTTTAGCATACATTATTTCATCTCTCTCATCAACAGTATCAAAACAAGTTGAAGCGGCAGTGAGCGAAATGCAGACCCCTGTCTCCACAGCACGACCAGTCCCAGGACTTGTTAACGACTCTTCTTGCAGTGAAACCACTCCCCAGTTAACACAAAACCAAAATGAAATCTTCTGTGGTTTGAGGAGTAGAGGGGTTTTTTTGAGTATTTTTGGTTATGTCAAGTATTTTTTAACTGTTAAGAAGCAGACATTTAGAGAAGCATGTTCCTCAATTGCTTGCATCCACAGGTTGGATGTAAGTGATGTGGCCTCTAAGGAACTACAACTTTGCAAGTTTTAATTGAAGCTCGTGGTTCCATACAAAATTTAATTTAAATGATAAAAAGTCAGTCCAATCTAACACAGATGCCGTACACTGAAATGAACTCATTTTAATACTTTTCAAACCTGCTAAAAAAACAGAGACTGTCTCCTGAGTTCGTAATGAAACCCAGCCAGAAGAGCTTTGGCCACCTCTGCTGAGAAAGCAAGAGGCCAAATCCCACCCCGAGCTCCGACATCGCAAATGCTGAGCACCTCCATCAGCTTCTGGAGGGCTGCCCCAAAACACTGGGGCTGGCTCCATCTGAAATTCAGGTGCAAGGAAACGATTCTCCCTCCTCTGAAACGAGAGGAAAAGCAAAGGAGCCACCAGGCTGAAGCCAGGTCCACCAGCCAGGCAGGTGACAGACCGCACTCCTCCTCAGCCGCATGAGCACAAAGTTTTCATATTTCTAACCCCTGTTAATAATTAAGGGACAGTAAAGGAGCAACTCAGCCTCATATTGTGGCAGAGCTAATTACCAGCTTAACACCCCAGTAAGAGCCTGTCCTCCGCTCCAAGCCACTCACTCCCTCTTTTGTGGTGCTCCGTCACTCCTCTGACGGCATGGAAGCTAATTGTTTTAACCATTTTTGATGCCTAAAAAGGTTTTGCAAATCTATTGTCTTGTTAAAAAAACTCCTGCACACATAGTCTAACAAAAATGACAATTTATTCCTTCTTGTACCACAGTTTATTGTGCGAAGCTGCAGAACAAACCAAGTCTCCCTCCCATCTCCGTCTCCCGCTCCCCCTGCCAAGAGGACACTGCTGTCACAGAGGGACTGTCAGGTCTTCTGGCTGTTCTTATTCCTTCAGGAATCATGTCACAATCTACTTGAGACACTTCTGTCCCAAGGTTTTCAAGGATAATTATAGCCTTGGCTGCAGTCCATGACACTTTCAAAATTCTTGTATAAACTCAGTTTTGGAACAAGCATGCTTTTTTCTTGCTTCCCAGTGATCTTTTATGAATGCATTAAAGATCATTTTAGTTTAATTAAGGTTTTTTCCTTAAATCACAGAAGCCAAAATTTGGCATTTCAGTTCCTCCAGCTATAGCCACACATCTTACCTACTTCTTTCTTTCTATATTGCATTATAGGGCAAAAATATCATTTTACTACACCATTTTCCTTTCCCTCTTGCCATATATAAAATACATTGCTTTTCTCTCTTTACTACTCTATTTTGTCCACTGTAGAATATTATTCAGATCCAGCTCCAGCACATGAGCATACATTTTACTCCATGTTCCTACAGATCGTGTTGAGTTCCAATTCTGAGAGCAGTTACCAAAAACTCTCCCAAGTTCAGGAATTTCTAAGCCCTTTTTCTAGCAAACACATACTGACTTACCGTTTCACATCGCAATACCTGCATCAGCAGAGAAACATGAAATTTAGTGATTTGGGCACTTTTACTTTGAAATTTAAGAATCCTGTACATTTTAGTAACAAGTACCTACCGCACCAGCTAAGTAGAAAATTAAATCCAGCCAGCTTTATGTTTTACAAAGCTTAACAGTTATAAGTAATCTCTGAAAAAATATTACACTTCCCTCTGATTCACAACCAAACTGGTTATCGCATCTTCCACTACACTGGGCGCTTCTCAGGAAGCAAATCTGCAGAGCCAGAGGTGTGACGGAACCAAAAGGAACGATAATTAAAGGGCAAATTGGCCTGCTTTGCTAAGACAAATGACCCAGGGCTTGCTGACCTTGGCCGGGACCCAAGGGTTTGCATTTTCACATGGATGAGCAGCTGTTCCGGAACAATTTCCTCAATGAAATCAGCACAAACAGGCTCCCTGTCGCTGTCAGGAACACGTGTCTTCTCCCTCCGCTTGCTTATTCTCAAAGCAGCATACAGACCAACTAAGGTGACGACAAGGAAGACAAAAACAACAACAAAAAACTTCCTGGATTCTTCCATTCATCTTTCTTCCTTCACAGCAGAGGTGAGGCAAGTGTCTTTCCCAGCCCTTCGGTCCCAGTCTAAGACTGCTTGATAGCACAAGCTAACATGAGTGCGTCAGACCGCTTTTTCCAAACCTTTAAAGTAGGATGTACAGAGCTTTCAGGTATAAACGTCAGCAGAATTCCTAGGTGCCCTCTCTCGCAGACAAGAGCTGATTCAGGTGCTAACATAACTCTGCTCACACATGGTAAAAGGCAGAGGAAGAGTCAACTCCTGGGTGTCCACTTAAGGTACCAGGACACAGAGTCTTCAATTTACTGCTGATCCAGAACCAAATACTTTGTCCTAAACGAGTACAAATATGTAGATTAAAGCAACTCCATATTAGAGAGAAGAGGGGGAGCAGCATTTACAATATTAAGTGCCTGAGGGGGTAAAATGACAGCTTTAAAAAATACCTTTGGAGACGGCTGAAATGTCAGAAAAAATCCCACCTACGCTGCATTCAACCTGCCATCGGTGGCACGAGATGTGCAAAGCCAACACTGCCAGTACAGTCCACCAAGGCACGGTAGTAATGACAGCATCCAGCGCTTGGCCATCCCCGTGGCACCAGCTCACGCCTGAAGAAGGCTGTATACGGAGAGTTTTATACTGCTTATCCATACAGATTTGTGTATTTTTTTAAGGACAACCTCATCTACACATAAGGATGTGAATAGAAGGATGCCTACCACACATCCTCTCACATTGTCTGGCACTTCAATTGCTTATTTTCTATCCAGATCACAGTATCCACCTGAAGTCTCCTGCACCTGCACGGTTCAGCCACTGGACACAGCCACCTCACCTGTACATCCCAACATGGGGTGCGAGAGTGGAGACCGAAGCACTTCCAATGTAGTTAAAATGCACTATTTGAACTCCTCTGCAACTTTATGACTGCTTTACGTTTTTTTCAACATCCTTTCTCAAAACTGCGACCACATTAGAAGTCACAAGTTACAACAGTCCTTTACCCTCCATCCCATCCCAGATTATCAAGTTAATTTGTTGTAAGCATTTAAAAAATAATCAAAGTTCTAAAAAAAAACACATTGGTCTCTCCAAGTTTCGGTGTATTATCATTATTAAAATGAAATTGCAAATCGTGTACACTTGTTCAGTACTTGGATCTCACAGCCGCAGTAACACGCCGAGGAGCCTGGCTCTGACTGATGTTTTCAAGATGTGCAGACAAACTCACTCAACCAAACATCAGATCAAAATGCTCAGAAATCTGTGCCAAACGCATCAAGCAGACAGCTCTTGGAGCATTTTCTGGCTTATTTATGTGACAGCACCTTTGCTGTTTACACTGGAGACTCTTAAAAATGGTTTATTTTACCTGTGTTTGCTACTTGACCTGCTACGCACTGCGGGAGGCTCAAGCCCATTCAATCTGCAGTGAAACACCAGCACTCAGTGCTTTAATGCAAGAACCAACAGGTTCCTGCTCAGCAATGTGTCTCCCACATGTTGTATCCCAGTTTGGGGCATACTCTAGAAATAATACAGTAACCCATAAAAACAGGAAATGAACTAAAAGATAGCAGTCACGGCGAACACGCCCTGTCCAAGGCGATCCCAGTACCACAAGCCGTTACGCTGAAGTACTACTGCATCTGATTTTGAAGAGGGAGCTAGGTTAAATGTTCATTTTTAATCCCCCACAGAACTATGAATTAATAAATTTTCATGCATCAAATGTCCGACATTTCAAACATTTGAGATACCTACCCTGAGAGCATAAAGAACTGTCCCACTCCTCACCTGCAAGACCTCACATGCCATCTTGCGCCTTGCTTTTTGGATCCATCACACCTCACTAATTTAATAAGCGGAGGAAAGTCCCGACGAGGTCAACAGGCTGCTTTAACAGCCTGGCACATCATCCTCTTGTGCACCAACAGCTTCTCCGCCTGCCGCGGGGCTGGAAGGGGAGCAGGAAGGTCCTGGGGACAAGGACCTGGTCCCACAGCAGGGACAGAGCTCTGCTAACCGCCATCTGCGGCAGCTTGCATGTTACAAGAAACTTTGACAACTTAACGCTGACTGAAGGATTCAGAAAAGGTTAGACAAGTACACTTGTTCAGCCACAGAGAACGGAGACGGACAAGATGGATTCTTTAGATCTCTTGCTGTTCTTCTCCATTCCCAGGTGAGTTTTGTTTCTTTTTTAAAATAGTCCCGTTTATTCTTCTAGAATTTCAATTTACGGGCAATATTTTGGAGTGGAACATTTTGTTGTGGTTGTTTTGAATAGAACTGGAGTAGTTTGCTGCCCTAATCTGAACAAACAAGTTGGATTCTTTTGTGAAAATAAACCTTTTCTGATGCTTGGCTCGTTAGCCGCTACTGCAAAAACACTTGCAAAGAGTATGTTGCAATACTTCAAGCATTGAAAATAAGCACGCTCCCATAGCAATTCACCAGATGGGCTACAGATTGTAAATCATAGACGTCTAGACTAGAACACAAGAGACAAACATCTGTCTAAAATCAGTTGACTTGAATGGCAAATACTGTTAAATATATTAGGACTACGCTGGAAACAAAGAGAACAACCAACTACGCTGAAAACATCTGAAATTAATCCGTTAGCACAAAGCTACAACACAATAACCTGAAAGTGGAGAGACATTCATTTTGTGATGAACTTTAGCCCAAGACAACATCCCGACATCTGAAGCAGGAGCACGAAAGCGTTTCTCTGACCCAGCGCCACGTTACCCCACAGGGGCTCGCGAATCCATCGCCAGAACATCTGGCTGCAGCGGGGTTGTTATTGTCCACGCTTCACAAGTCAAACTGTGGGACAAAGAAATGAAATGCCTGACGCAGGGTCACACAGGATGCTTGCGGGAACGCAACTGGACACAAACCCAGAAGAGGGTTTAGGTCATAAGGCAATACTTAAGCCTGAGTCAATCTGTTAAAAGACTGTTAAAAACTGGTCGGTTATCACATAAAAAAAATTACTCTATTTTGAAAAAAAAATAAGCCTTCCTTGTATCTACTAACTTTTTTTTCCTTTGCATAACTCAGTTTTAGGCAAAATAGATGTCAAAAAATGAGGATTATTTTACTTTTGCACCAGTTATTGACAACATTACCATTTACACACTATACAACACTACTTGCCTGATACCGACAGAGGTTATCTATTTGCAGAAAGACAAAAAGCCAAAGGACATGACAAGGGATGGAAGCTCAACTACAGACAAAACTTAGCCTTTGCGATTTTGAAAGAGCTCTTCAGCACGTTCTAGTGATGTCAGTGCTTTTTGGGGAGCGCGTGTGCACGTGTTAGCTTTCTGGCACATTTAGAAAATGACACTCACTTGCAAAAAGTTTTGTTCTCTGCAACAGGTTTATACAAATGCTAAGCAATCAGCTTTGAACACAACTTCCATTAACGGCAACGATAATTACACAACATCACTTTTCTGCAGCAGTAAAAGAAAACGCTCCCGTTATTCATAATGTAATTATTGCATTCCCATGGCAACACCAAAAGGACTGTACAATCAGCAACAAACCCCAAACCCAGTCAACAATAAAGCGACACAGTAAGTTCTCTTCCGCCTGCCCTGACGAGGCAGTAGTTAGGTGATGGCTATTCTTTACCTGTCCACCCACAGCATGAAAAATCATCCAGCCAGTGAAAACGAAAGCAAACTTCCAATCCTACCGCCCGCCTCGAGCTGACACCGTGCCACCAGTCATCCTGACAGGGGCTGACGAGTTTTGTTCCTGACATGTTTGGATCCTGGACTTCGGTGAATCATCTAAAATTCTCTATTTGAATGCGCTCATCACAAACATAGCGATTAATATCCACCTTCCGCAAACAAGCGCTCTTTATCACATCAGGGCGGGGAGAGAAGGAGAATCGGCAACACCGTTGGTACTCAGGTACGTGCGGGCTCTTTTGTGAGGCAGAAAGAGTCGTTAAAATTTTTGTTTGCTGTTTACCATCAAAAAAACCCAACTAATATTGCTGTGGTGGTAAATTGCAATCTCCTGCAGGTAGAAGCACATTTTTTAACATATCTGTACTTTTAAATATATATCTATAGCTATAGATCTATATCTATTACTGTATAGATATTACTATATTACTAGATATTACAAGAGATCTATACTATACTACTCTATAAATATAGAACAATGTATGTAAATATAAAATCTATATAGATATATAGATGTATATTCGCTAAGTATTAAAAGCAAATTTCAAGATATTTATTATTTCCCATCTCTCTGTTGCAAGTTTTACTACAGTATTGCCAGAATAACCTGGAAAAAACCCACAAGCTAGAATTCCAAGCGTGGCAATAGGTGCAGCGCTCAGAGATGCCCTCGGAGAGCCCAGGGGTTCCCCAGCCGAGCACAGCAGAGCCAGCTCCTCCTTCCTTCACAGCGCTTTGGGAATCCTGAGGCAGGTCACTAAGAATTAAAAATAAAAAGCTGCATCTGAAGTGGAGAAGCCTCAACCAGAATATCTTTCTTCTGGGTCAGGAAGTGTGGCATACAAATCAAATATTCCCCTGAAACAGGGAGCTGCCGGAGCACAGCCCTCCCCTACCCAGGGAGAACCAGCTCTACCTGAGCCTCTCCCAGCTGATGTTGCTCAGTTTCTTCTTCAGCATCTCCAGCGACCAAAGCTCCACAAAGTCCCCAGCTAGTGTCTTCCACTGCCCACATGCACTTGTGTTGGAAGTGTCTCCAACTTCCATTTCTTTCCCCTAAAATTTTTGCTTGTTAATTCTCCATCCGCTGTCATGGATGGAGGAACATTCCATTATTTTCTTTCTGACAACCTTTTATGTATGAAAGCCTCCACGCGTCCCACTTCACTCTGGCCTGTCTCCCTTGAGCCTGCGCTTCCATACAACAAACAAAACCCATGTTTCAAGCTTTTTTCACAGCTCACACTTACAGCCCCCAGCTTCTCTTGGCTGTTGTGCTCAGAACGTCTCGCAGTCAGGCCATGCCAAAAGGCAGGTGCTCAAATCCCACCACAAAGCCCAGTAGAGCCACCTGAATCCCAGTGAGCTGCTTACATTGACTTTGGTTTCTCCTTACCTCTTCTACTCCAACGAGCTCCTTCTGGAGCTCTCAGCTACATGGCAGCTGTCCCAGAGAAGGCACTAACTCGCTTCTTCACAGCCTGCTTTCATTTACAGACCCTAAAGGTGGTGGGGAAGGCTGTGTCTCACCAGGTTACGTTTGAAGGACCCCGCCATCCTCCCCTCGTTTTCACTTCATTTCTCATATTTCTAAGCTGGGCCACTGCAAGGAGCACATTAGTTGAGTTGTGTTTTAAAACACGCCTCTTGGCTAACGACAGCATTTCAGCCTTCAAAAAATACATTAGAAATTCTTATTTTCCTGTGTCCCCAGACAAGCAATCACCATCACATAGCATGACATAGCAGGGAGAATTAGACTCTTCCCTTTCAATATAAATTAACTGCTAATGAACAACAAATATTGCATAATTAACTAAATTATTCTAATTATTAAGAGAACACTTGTAATTGAAAAAGAATGGATCTAGGACAGTTTCTCCATAGCACATCTGAAATATTCTGAATTCGCAAATCCAATAAAGGGAATTTCTTGTTGGCTATAGCAACTGTGAAATTAATTTACTATCCAAAACATTCATCATGTAGTTTGATGGAGATTAAAAACCCCTTGTCCTCCAGGCAGTAAGCATTCCAACTGGCCATCACTCTTCAGGTATTTATCACTGAGGAGTTTTTAGGGGAACAACATACGGCTTGGTAGTATAATGCAGAGGTTATTGAGAAGTTTGACCAAAAGTATGAGCAGTAAGTTCTCCTTTCAGTGGTTCCCTGGTCTTCAGTGTGTCCATCTCAGCAAAGGAAGAAAAGCTCTGCCTCACAGGAGAACCGGCTGGTGCGGCTGCCTCTGCTCAGGAGGCTCCCTGGGTGCAGCGCTGTTGGAATAACCCCATTGCCTGGGCCTTCCCAGGCTGCCGAGATTCCCAGAGGGATTACCCCGGCACAACAGAGCCCACCATGACAACCCCACCCGCAGCGTCTGGAATTCACAGAAAGCGAGCGGGGTGGGGGGAGAAGGGATTTAGCTACTTTGCGACTATTCAAGGAATGCTCTTGATTTCCTCTTAACAACCTTCAGTTGAGAAAATTATCTTCTGAATTATTTGAATTTCTTGATACTTGAACTGTATTGTTGGGATCTAACGTCTCAGTTAGAGCAAGTGAAGAGTTCAAACCCAATATTACAGCATTTCTCCTTACAGAGCAGGGGCAGGGAGGGGAGGTGGCAGCTAAGAAAAAATACATATACAATTTTCAAAAGGTAAAATTCTGAGTCACAACTTTGGTCCCAGTGGATGCAGAAGAGCATGTGCAAGGGCAAGGATTGTGTGCGCCCAGACAGAAAGAGGAGGCACAGTAGCCTTGACTTAAACTAACCCATTAAAAAACCAATCTCACGCACTTCGTTTAAGTTATTTTTGAGCATTTAATAAAAAAAAAAAAAAAAAAAAAAAATGAATGGTATTTTATGCCCCAAAAGCTGCATGCAGGTACAACTTGCGTGTTGCACCCACAACCAAAGTGCTCCTCTATCAAAAGAGGGAAGAAATCCACAGGCATGGTGTTCTTTTTCTTTCTCCTCACTTCCACCCCAGCCATCCCTGGAAAGCTCCTCCAGCTTACTGAAAGGATAAGAGGATGACAAGGTAAAACAGCTAGAACGCATCTGACTGCGGGGTCTGCACACTGTCCCAACACCCCGCCCAGGCCAGCCCCCAGCCCCTCGCACCACGCTCAGGCTGACGCTGCCTTTGGCAGATCCTGCGGCACGAGATGTTCCTCCATCCTCCCCTTCCCCAGCCCTTCAGCTGCTCCAAACTAAACTGCTTACAAGGTCAAGCGGCGAATGGCATCTTTTTTATTTCTAAACCACTTCAGCGGTCCTGCCGATCAGGCAGCACTGCCAACAACGGCAGTGGGATGCAGGGGCAGGAATACCTGGAGTCAGTACTGCTGCCCATCCAAAAGTATTTGTCAAAAAGCGAGCAAAACAACTCATGGGTCATACAAGTTTGTGCACTAGCCCTCCCAGCACACAATTAAAAAAAAATAAAAAAAATAATGAAAACAATTTGTCCTGGTGACTCAGAATCTCCATCGCTTGAAGAAAGCCCTGCTTCTGTAATACTGTATCGTTCTGGCTTCAGATCTATTCTCATGGGTCTTGGGCTCGTGACTCAACTGTTTTCCCTGTATTTGCTCAGGCAGTTGCCCATCAAGAGATTACTGAAACTTGCACGCATCATAGGGTCTGGCTAAAAAGCAAATAATCTAGATAAATTAATATTACTGGAGAATATTAAAAAAAAAACCACCAAACCACTAACATTGTAATTTTCCTTGGAAGTCTACAGAAATTACAGCTCATGAACCTTTCTGGTTAAAGACATTGTTTATCACCAGCCTTTCTAACGTTAAGATTCCAATGGTGTTCAGCAGCTGTTCTGGAAATACCAGAAAAAAGCACCCTGGAGAAAGACACCTCATGCACTAGCTACTTTATTTGCTCGGACTGTTTAAAGGTTAACCTCACTGCTCAGCTCTCTAACCACTAAATCACTCTCCCCCAATACCTAAGACTCAATAAGTCACAGAACAATCCAGAGCCACGTCAAAAGAAAACAACTTCAAGGATTCTCTGAAAAATACGGTTTGTCACTCTGCATTTTACCCTGCATCTGAGTTACATTAAATCAATGTAGTTTTCATTAGGGAAATTATCTTTTCTAAAAGCCTTGCTCTGTCAGCCTAACAGAAATATTGTTCCATACAATATTTCTGTTTTAAGGATTTACCTCTTTTCTCTCTCTCATCTCTACACGTCTGTGTACAGATATACATGATCTTGTATATACTTACACTGGCATATGCAAGATAAAACAAATAATTCTGAAAAATTATCAACAGTTAAATTTTAACCCATACGTTTGTGGTTATAAAATATTTTCATCTGTCCCATGTCATAACACTCTAGCCACACCGAAGTGACATCCTGGAGGATGTAAAATGCCCTACAACGATCCCTTTAGAAAGATGTTTAGAGTGACTGGATGCACAGCAAAATTTTCCCTTTTCTAACATTCAGCCGAAACAAAGGATATCACTATGCCAAACCAGTGAGCAGTGACTTTCAAGCAACTTAAGGTTTTCCTATGGAAAACACAACTTTGCCAGAATCAAAGTATTTCATGGGAAAGCTCTGATGAGAACCGGGTGGGCTTTCAAGCAATGCTCACCATCCCACCATGCCAGCTCTCCCACTAGCTACCAGGGATTTCAGAGACCTGAGAAGCTAAAGACGCTTTCCAGGAGCCTCTTGCACCTACGACACAAATGCGTGGCCAACTGACAGGAACCAGTTGCCATTTGGAGGTTAGCCTGGGCTGCGCTGCCCCCGGCTACGAGTCCTCTGAAAAAAAACACATCATGTTCTGACACATCAACCGGAGAAAACCGCGACTTTGCGTGTGCTGTGGTATTACCGCCCTCACAGCCGGCACTGCTGCTGGGCAAGGCAGAAGCCAGACCCGGAGTCCATCAGTCTGACACTGCACGAGCTGGTGGTACAAGATTTATGGGGATAGTTCATAAACTTCCACGCTCAGGTTCCAAGCGTAGCCCATTTTTCCTACAAAGGCCAGGTCCAAAAGAGATTTTGGTAGGATGCGCCCCTAACTGAACACTTCCTTGCAGGCTACTCTGCTTTAAAATTGAGCTTCAGATTATGAGAAAGACATGGATGATAGAAGATAAGGGATCACCTGGTAAAAATTGCTACAGTGATGTAACTGTTCCTACTTTAAAACAATGAAAAGTTTCTTAAAATCATGCACTTACGGATATTTTATACCCCAATATACTATACTGAACGCATTAACCAGGGCCACCCACAGGTATTTTACAGAACTGGGTGCCACATCAGGATATTTTATCAGCCTCTTCTTGTCTAGTAAGCTATGCAAACCTTGGAAATCAAATTAACTTCCACGTATGATCTATAAAATACTGTGAAGGGCTTATAAAAAGGCATGGTTAATTTTTTTCTTTTCAGTTTTCTCGCTAGAAACGATTGACTATCGTTTGTGTCAATAGTGCCTCCAGTGCGAGCTGTCACTATAGAAACAGGGACAGCAGCGAAGCCCCTCCTCCCGCTCCTGCACACAAAAGTCCAGGAACAAACACATTCTTGTGATTTCTTAGATAGCGTGTGCACACTGTGAAGTCCTGAGCAGAACTCAGCAAGTTCAAGGTTTTTCATTTAGGTTTAAAATGCATTTTTTATTTCCAGCAACTCGCGCTCTTCACATCAGCTTCTCCTTCCACATAAAAAGCTCTAACTTGGGAATCACCAAATTGCTTGTGAAGCATTCTGAAAACAAAAATAGATGAGCAGTGCACTTAAATAAACAGGGATCATAATTCCTTTAAGTTAGATATAAATATAGTCAGGGAATGAGAGAATGGGGCTTCGGGGAAGGAAGGGAATAAGGGTGAAATTTTACTGGTGCAGCAGAGCCTCAAGTTACTACACTACATATTACAATTTTCAGATTGGTTTAGCAAAATGGTATCAAATTATCTATACTACACAACCAAATATCAGATGCACAGAGCTCAGCTGGTATAAAACCCTCTAGCACCACAGGAGCTCGCACAGGTAACGGAGCCATTAACGCAGATGCTGCTGCAGAATCAGGCATTACTGGGGCAATTTTCCAACACAGAAGTATGTGTACAAACTACAACTGAAGGCTTAAAAGATGAAAAAAATATTATTTTACAAGCACATTTCCAGTCTCTTAGAAGAGACTTAAGGTGAACTTGTTAGTGACAGCAAATATTTTTTTCAAAATAAACTGAATGGTACGTTAAAAACATACATTTACAATTTTCCTTTACAAGAAGCAGATACAGCAACATTTTCTTGTGAAAAAAAGTTTAAATCTAAAAATATAGCAACAAATGGTAAAAATCCTGCCTGTTCTTTTTAACTTCCTTCCCCTTCTGAACCCCTGCATTAAGGCAATGCTCTCATACGGTCACTAAAGGCGTTTTGACATTGCAGAAGGCTGAAAGGAATATTTCTCTCTCTCTCCCGCATTCAGAAAGCCTGAGCACAAGAGGAGCTATTCAAGCCGTGATGGAGTGCCTCACAGAGACTGCAATATGTTCCCAGTTGGCAAGCAGAGATCTGTTTGGACAGTGAGCCCAGCCATCCCCTCCGCAAACACCAGCATTCCTGCGACTCCGCGGCCAGGAGCGCGGCGGGCCCTTGTCGAGGGCTCTCGCTGCCCATCAGGTTAGGGCTCCAGAACAACCACCTCTTTGTGCCGCGCTTACCATTCAATAGGCTTTACAAGAAAAAAGAGCTGTCTCCCTCCACTCAGCATTGGGTTTCAATCCAAAAAAACATTCAGAAGTTGAAAAACAGGGAGGAAATACCACAGAATTATATTTAAGTGTATCTTTATTAGCCTAAACTTTTGGACAATATTACAAATTTGTCTTTGGATACTTACCTAATTCTTAATGCCATGACTTTTTCAGTGTTTCTAAAGCAACAAACAAAAATCACCAAGCGACAGACAGACTGGAAAGTACTGGTGTTACTGCAAGTTAGCAGTGGGTATTAAAAACTAAAATATCACTCTCAGTCGAAGCAGCAGCAAGCTGCAGCGTCTCCACAGCATCACAGCTGCAGCGTCTCCACAGCATCACCAGCCCAGGGTGTGAGCTTTCCCTGGACCTGCAGATGTAGGCAGAGCTCCTGCCTCTCCTCATCACATCTGCTTTGCCACGGAGCACGGAGGTATTGACACACACTCGCCAGCCTCAGGTTAGCAGCTCCCATCCTGGCAGGGGTGAAGGCAGGAGGACTGCTCCTTCACCTCTGCACACCCTTCCCTTTGCTCCACCTCACAGCATCCCTGCAGAAATCAACCAGGGCTTCATCCCAGTCCCCAGTTATAACGTCGGCTCCTGCCGCAGGGAGCTGAGAAGCCTCCAATACACAGCGACTGATACACAGCACCAGGCCTCCGAGCAATCAATGGAAGTAATTAGCTTTCTCTGCCCGACGTGTGCTCCATCTTCACTATTGCTATTTTCTGCTCGTGGAATTCATTAACACAACCCTGAGAGACCCGCAACTTCTACATCCTTCATCAAACATCCTACTTCAAATAGACTCATACAGTGGCAGATTCAGTAAGAGAAAGAAAACAAAGACTACAGAATTACACAAGGAAAACACTATTTGCACACGCCAGGTTATGCTACAAAGTCAAACGGCATGGTCCTCGCCTCACCTTGCTGTCCCAACTCTGATGCTCATCCCCAGTGCATTTGGCAGCTGGGCTGGAGGTGGGCTTTTTGGTTTTGTGGTTTGTCGGTTGCTGGGATTTGAGGAAGGGAGAAGTGCAGAGATTGAAACCAGGTTTTCTACTGTGATGTACTCCGGTTCAAGAACAACCAACAGGCTTAACACTTGGTCCTGTGGCCAGCATCACATGGTATCAGATTAATCCATTAAAATTATCCTCTGAAATCTCTGATTTTACAAATCTCTAGGTTTCCTCCTCCATTCTACCTCGGCTGCATTAAATCAGACCTCTGCTTCTGCTTCCAGGTCACAGCCCGCTGCTGGCTTCCACCAACCAGGAACAGTAAAGTCCACTCATCCTTCCCAGCTGGAGTACTCAGCTGGAGTACGTTCAGCACGCACAGTCTCTGGAGAATTGAGCTGTCAAAAGCACAAATCCCTCGAACTCGTAAACGGTTAACGCTTCCCCTGCTGCCACCTTGCCTGGGTTGAGTGCGATAACAGCCTCTCTGCAAGTGTGATGGACACACATGAGGAGAAGGGTTCAAAAGAAGCTGAAGAGAGGAGGGAAGTAGTGCTTCACAGGGGAAGAGGAAGAGGAGGAGAGGTTGGAGAGAGGAAACAAAGACCCAGCAGAAGCAGAGAGGATTCGAAGGCACACACACACTGTTTAGGGCAGCTTCTCATCAACTCTTTGACACTCATTCAATGAAGAGGGGTGAACTCCTCTGAAGCTTGAAAAGGCATCGCGCAGAGTAAGGCGGAGCTGGAGGAAAAGGGTAAGTGGGAACCCTGAAACTCCGGGGATTTTTTTCATTCGCCTCCCAGTTTCCAAGGCTGCTCGCTGGCCATGCTGCGTCTCTCAGGTACAGGACTCCACCCCTCAGCAAAGCTTCATAAACATTAGGAGAGCTTGTATGGATGGAAAAAGTCTATATTTACACGGCAATAATACACCACTCACCGTAAGCCTAAAAATGAAGCCCAACCAAAGAGCTCTCTCTAAATGAGGGGAATGGGGGTCGCTTTAAACAAAATTATACCATGGAAACTCTGGGACATTATTCAAACCATCCACGTGAATAAAACATCCCACTTTCGCCAAATTTTTTTCAAGCTGACTTCAGCTTTCTGCCTAAACAAACCTCAGGCAATCCTGACATCATTTGTAGCAGAGGCAGCATTTTATTTAAGCTTGAAATCTGAGGGTGTTGGGTAGATTACCAAATAAAGAGTTGATTTTTCATCTGAAGAATCTCAAATGACCTGACTTCAAAGGCTGGATTTAGGCTTACTAACCAATGGAAAACAAACATCTTTAATCTCCATACTGACATTAAACTCAAACAGAAAATAACTCTGGGAAAAGCCCTTTATCATCACACTACTTCACAGAAATAGGGGAAAGGTGGGAAAAAAAATTCAAATCATTCTACGTGAACAGCCTGCCTCATAGGCAAGGTTACCTCATTCCTCTTGTCCTTCTGTCTTTTTCCATCCCACTTTACTCACCTCTTCTTCAAATGTTAAATTATGCTAGGCATTGAGCCTAGATTAACACACCTGAACACTGAACACTAAGAATTTACTCCAGAGCAAATGCAGACGTTAGATACACATGCAAACATCTGCCTGCTGCACCTAGGTGCTACTGCACTTTGTAACTAAGAAAAATTCTGCATGTGAAAAGAGAAGTCTGGCAGCACCAAGTGATCATTTTTGGCCCTGGAGACATCAAGTTATTAGACCTGAAGTCTTATTTCTAGTACAGGATTCAACACTGCTTGTTCCTCATCTTTCAAAATACACTGTGAGACTAGAAACCACACGCCTGGCTAAAAAGGACATGCTAAGATTAATTATCTTCTTCCCATCTCCAAAACAGCAGCTTTCAAAAACTGCTCAGAAACTCAAAATATATAATAGTCCCCAAGAGAAGAGAGAGGGTAGAGGAGGAAACCATGTCCTTTACCATAGGATGCTGCCACCAAATGATGCGTGGTCCAGACACACAGAGGTGACCATCTCCCACTGACCTAAAACAAGCTCTGGGTTTAAAGGCAGGAGCGGCTCAACGACGAACAACAGGAAAACAACATTCAAAGAGGGAAAGACACCATAAATTGTTTGGTATTACTAGATGGAATCTATCTGGGGGAATTCCGACACAGAACCCAAGACAGCATATACATCCTCTGCCCAAGCACTAGAAGGTGCGCGATCTGAAAGAAGCTGTTGCAAGCTCCACAACTCAGACTTACAAAAACACACCTGTGAGTAATAACACCCCATTACGTTGCTTTTTTAAACAAAATCATTGGCCTTCTTTTGAAAAGGAATATCAAGTTTCCCACTGAATAAATTGAGGGAGTCTCATTATTTTTAGCATGCTAAGTGAGCCTGTCAATCTACGCCCATAAACACATACCAGTCTGACCCAGCAAGACGCTTAACGCGTGTAATTCTCCCACTATAGACCCTGACCCACTATAGGCGCACAGACTATCTCTCAAATATGGAGTTACACATACTGTGAGGAGTTTAGAAATACAAAGTGACAGAAATAAAGCATTAAATTGGGAAGCCCAACTGCTCGCTTTGCACACAGGCACTGAACCATTCATCCCAGTCTGGTTTTACCATTCCGGTGTTGTCAAGCTGCATACATGAGGTCACACGGACGTTACATGTGCTGATGTGCAAAACTAAATCACCTCCAAAGAGTGGAGCACAAGGTCATCCATGCTTTTTACATGCAGTTTTCTACTAGTAACCTAGACCTCAAATGTGTCAACAAGCCAGGTTTTACACCGACAGTGGAACTTACTCCTCTGCAGAAGACGCGAACAAGGAGTCAAAGTGGCCCTCAGGGCTGAACTCCACCTTTAGGTCTACATCCTTGAGATGTAAACTGCAAACTAGCTCAATTCGATTAAAAGAATGGTACTTTCTCCTGAAAAAAATATGTGATGTTTGGTGAAGCTTCGGAAACTTTCTTCCAACTCACCTTCCAAATGCAACTGCACAGAGTACCAGTCTCTGCAGGGCAGAACATGGAGAAGCCATTACTTAACAACCGCAAGTCGCTGTCAATGCAGCGCAGCAAGAGCTTCTGCTAGATCATGACACCTTAATTTCATCTGCAGGCTTGCAGACAATTCTGGGTAGATGTCTGAATTTGACTTGCCAGACTTTGAGAAGACAAAACACACACTGCTGCTAGGTAGAAAGCACTTAAAAAATATTACTGAATAGAATTTTTGAGTATTTATGGACAGAAGTACATCAGCTGTAACTGGAATGGAAAGCCACCCACACTCCAACCCCCTCCTTCAAAACATCAAGCTAGGAATTTGTGATGTATACTTTCAGAAAGATCTTCAAGGAAATACAGCCCAGGGTTTAACTACAAATTATGCCTGTGTCCAGATGGATAAAATAATTTTTCTAACTAAAGGAAAATCCATTACTACAGAGAATACTGAGGATACAGAGTAGACAGAGCCAGACTCTTTCCAGAGGTGCGAGGAAATACAATGGGAGGCAAAAGACAAATTGGAACGGGAGACATTGCAATCAAAAATAATAAGGATATATTTTTTTCCTTTTCTTTTTAGTAAAACACACCATGAAGGCGATCAAATGCTGAAACAATTTTCCCAAGGGGTTATGGAATCTCCATCCTTGGAGGTGTTCAAGACTCATATGGAGAAGTCTCTGAGGAGCCTGCTCTGTTTGGCCGTCTTTATGCAGGTGGTTGGACCGGATGGCCTTTGGAGATCCATCTAACCTAAAGTATTCTCTGACTTAACTCTGCAGTAAAAATAATTTTGTTTTAATGCTGAACATACGCCTTGGAAGTGCTATCTATAAAAGCTTCTGAAAAATACAAAAATTTAAAAAGACATTCAAACAGTATCAAATGTATCATAATAATAGAAAAGTTTACATAATTCAGGGTTTCTACTCATGTCTGTTAAGTGAGTTATGGTCTGTTAATCACTCCACAGCAGCCCTTTTCTTATTAATCCACCAAGTATGAAAAGAATGTAAAGAATATCAGGTAGAAAACACCTGGAAACATCCTCTGCCGCTATTTGTTTCAACACTTACTAATACTGTGTGAATTATTTATACAAAATAAAAAAAAAAAAGAAAAAAAAAAAGAAAAAGAAAAAAGAAGATGCATGATGAATACCAAGCCAAGTCTTGTAAGAACTTTTGAGATATTTCATTTTTGGAAGCTTAATCCCACCACACATTGCCTCCGATGTAGGCAACACTGAGGGTAAAGCAGCTTTTCTCTTGAAAGCGTTGCTTTAAACATTTAATGTCGTTAACAAGCGCTCCTCAACCTGGCAGGTCGCTGTTGATATGATCAAACAGCACACAATTACTTAATGAAGTCATTGGATAAAAATTACCCAGCCAGCATTCATCTTTGAACAGCGAAATTGTTTTTGCTTTATTAAATTTTAAGACTGCCATTAAGAAAGCCTATTAAGAAAGATCTTTTTAAGCTCTCAACAGTATAGCTGGATACTTTGTACCGCTGTTACTCATGACCAGCATTACTGTCGTTATAATCAGATAATTTCAGAGCTTTAGGGAACCATGCTCTACCATCTGGGGACTGACCATGCTGGAGTAAATCAGGCACAACTCCATTGATGTTGAAGGAATTAGTATTATAAAATTATCGCAACTAATCTTACGGGCCAAATTTTGCTAGGTACTAATTTGAAAATATACCAGATGTCTTTATTTCCCAAAATAAATAGGGGCCAAACGATGAAAAAGCTCTTAACAAACAACAGATGATAACCAGAAACAGTTTGCAGGCAGCAGCAGTGCACAGAAGTTGGCGACGCTGCCGGCACAGGCTGAAAGCCTTGACTGTTCTGGCAGGCGCTCCGGCTGCATCCATCCTCTTCTGCCCGAGCATTTCTCATTCCTCAGAAATACTTTGCTGTTTATGGAGGTCCTCAACAACTGCATCAACCTAAAAGTCAGACAATGTGTACTACAAGAAAAATGAGATTTCATCAGATGGAGTAGAGACCAGACTAAGAAGGTCCAGAGGCTTTAAAATTTTAGCATTAACAAGTATCTGTGAAACCAGCCACCTTGAGATGGATCCAAATAACATTTGTTCAATTACTTCTGTATATAAAGATGTATCTTTCAATATCCAAGTCTTCTAATGCTTGGGGCTGTTTCCAACACAAGCAATGAAAGTTCATCCCAGTGGAATAATGCATGAATTACCCTCAACTTAATTTTCTCAACATTTACTTCCATGATAACATCATGAGGACTTATAACTCTAGAAGATGTGCTCTAGGTGACTTCAGGCTTCAAAAATCAACCTCCAAACTTAGAATGCGTGTTGACTGGATTCAGGCATCTTCTGCCCCAAAGGACACGTTATGGTCCCAGTGGTGTAAGGCACCGCACGCGCACACAGGTTAAGTCAGAAGAAGAGGCATATATATGCTTCATTTGAGTATTAGGAACATTAAATAGGTCAGTGGTTACTAAATAAACGAGGCATTCAGACTTCTAGGCACACCGACAAACCACCCCGTTCTCAAGTGTCAGGATACAAGCGCAGCTCAGAAACAAATCTGGAAATCAGTCCTTGATCAGCAGTTTCTCTCCCAGTTCGAGATTATCCTGGTTTGTGTCTATGGCCAGCACAAGGTGATAATTTGTTTGCATTAAGCAAAAGCTCCATCAGAGTGCTGTCTTAAAAGGTAACGCAATTTCTTTTAATGATGCATCATAAAAACATACGAAGTTACCAACAACTGTCTGTACTGGGTTAGCACTGTTCAGTGCTATTCCAGCCAGGAGAGCTGTGTAAATTATAGTTACTTCACTCAGCAAGAATACTTAACGCATGTGAAATATAGTCAAGCTCTTATAAAACCCTTCTCTTCGTTCCCTGGGTTTTACTGAGACATGGGAGAGAATGAATCGCAATCACCGTGCACACGCAGCAGCAGGCACGCTCCCAAAGCCAACTGGCAAAGCGCGATACGAGACAGGGAAATCACAGGAGCTGTGGAAGCTGTCAGACGTCGGAGTCATCTCGACGATAAAGCTGCCTGCAACAGGCGAAACAGAAGGGCTGGAAATTCGGCAGGTGCAGTTTTACAGCAGGGTTGCACGCTGCCTGCATCCCGACACTCGTCCCTGGGTAGCGCTTTTTCAGTAGGGAGGGGGAGAAAAAAGGGGGGGTAATAAAAAAAATCACCCAAGGAGCCACTCACAGAAAGTAGTTAGACCTGATTATGCTCTCTTTCAAACAAACAAATTAAACAAAACCAGCTGAATTTTCAGTCCTTTCCTCCTAAGCAGCACTGGTCCTACAAGCCGTACCAAAGAATACATAAACTGTGTTTTCATATAGGAAAATTATTTAAAGCTAAATTATTCCCCTAGATTCTATTTATAATAAATCATTGTTATTTTGTAAAAATGGGAATAAGTATACAAACACTTTCAAGACAAGACCATTTACATACACTGGAGAGAAAATTATCTCCACATTTTAAAAAAATATCTAAAGGTTTTTCCTCTGGTATTTAAAAATTAATCTGGTTTATTAATTGTTGCCTTTTGAATGAGCAAAGCTTTTAGTTGTGTCAAAGGTATTAACAGTGACAGTTGTGCGTTAAACAAATTAAATATTCAGCAGTCTCATTCCAACGCCCTTCTGTAACTCTGCAGAACGCTCACCAGCCACCTTGCCTCTTCTGTCAATAACAGGGTATTTCTGCACTTGGTTTAAAAGCTAGCTAATTTCAGTTTTCAGGAGAGATTTTATGCAAATATTTATGACAGCTATCTAAATATCCAGGGAATTCTTCTGTTACAGAAAATCATGGCACAAGTACGCAGTTCCTAGGAACCGACCCCACTCCCTGTTTAGAATTCCTCGGATGCTTGAGCACCATCATTCTGCCATCAGGGCAACAGTAACTACAGCCCCAGTGAGGGTTGTCTGAAACATCCTGCAAGAATGATGGTCTGTGGCCATTTCACCAATAAAATGTGATGGAATAAGGATAGCCTGAAAGGCTTTGAAATCAACAGATTGCGTTTCACAGCAAAATAACAGAGAATATTGAGGGGAAAATCTCCTCTATTAAAAAAAGCTTGAGCATGCATTCATTCCCAAAGGTGACTTCTTGGTGGACCTACAACAACCAGCGCAGCCCACTGTGCACTGCATTCCCAGCTGAGGCAGTCCATGATATCTATCTGGATATCTACCTGGAGAATGATGGAAATTGCCAAGCTGGTCCCAGTTTGCATTTGGTATGCACTCTTTGCAAGTGAGGTTTACTGATCTACTAAGGGGAAAAAAAATAATAATAAGAAGAAATTCCATGAACACACATGAGCTGTTCTAAGGCACAATGCATCCTATTTCACAAATCATTATTTACAGGAAACGGTACAAATGGAAGAGAAAAATCCAGTCTTAAAGAGCTCAATAGGTGCTCAAGCTCCCTTCGGAATTCATTAGCATGGTGTAACATTTTCATGATGTTCTAAATACATCCTGGGCACACAGACATACACACTTAATACATGTTGTAATTATATATTTCATACCTTGGGCAGAGTAAGATAATTCAAGCACCGTCCCAAAATCAAAAATGCGATGAGATAAAGAAAAGCTATAAAACCGCTGCTGCACGCAGAATTACAGAGACACGGAAAAGCACTAAGAGTGGGTTATTTCAGACCGTGTTTCTGGGTTACGCACTGTTACAGCAGCAGCTAAAACTATAACTTTAACCTGACGTGTCCTGCAGAATCTAACAATCAGCTTGAATTTCAGGTGATGGGAACCAGCCTGCTAGGACACCTTTGCAGTACGTCACTGCAGACACCACAGCCACTGGGACAGGCGCAGTCGGTCACATTTTTCTGTTTGGCTTCCTGGGCTCACAAAAGGGGAGCTGCCAGGGCAATTTCCAGCAGCCTGCACCATCCCCTACACCGGCGCTGCACAGACATGCAAACCAGTCCATTAGCACGCAGACGGGATGCGCGTCCTATTTCTGGAGTCATCCTAAGGAAATATAAATAAGATACTAAGAATTCTACAAACTATTTCCCCAGCGATCATGCAGATGAAGAGCAGATATCCTTAATTCTCACTACTTACCCAAAGAGATGGGAAAGTGAGAACACAATTCTACACAGCGCTGTCAAAAAACTCAAAGAATAGCCTGAGGTTGAAAACAGATTTGAAAATTTTAAAAAAATAACAGGATTAATACACAAAGGAAACAGAGAAGCTGCCATTAAAACTGTTAGCACTATTTCTAATTATTTTTTTTAATTATAGAAGGCTAATATTACTACTAAATACTACTCCTTAAAGAGCTTGCACAGGAATCTAGCAACTTCTCATTCAACCAAATGCGTTTCTGAAGACAGAAGGGTTTAATGCACAAGTAATGTTTCTAAATATTTTACTTACACAAATAAAGGATACTAAAAACGCCAGGATGGTGAATCCCCACAGATATCAAAACCACTTGGCACAAGTGTAAGCAAACAAGTGATTTTTTTTTTTTTTTTTAATACAATGATTAGGGTCTACAACATTGAAATTTTCACTAGCATAATATATAATATGCGAATATATGCACATGTATGCAGAGTATATATGTAGAATTGTATAACAGAAGGATACCTTTCTCTTGCCTAAGACATTATGAAGCATCCTAACACGCCATCCATTTCCCACACCATCAGCTGTTACGGGGAGAAGGGAACTCCCACCCCAAGATGTCTTGCCAGTCCTTTACTCTGAATGATTCAGTATATTAAACAGATATTTTATGTGCTGTCTTTTGAATGCATGTAACTGACCTTGTGGCATGCTCATCCACCCCCATGTACCGCACACAAGACATCACTAATGTTTCCATATTCTTTCTTTTCAACTTTCGGTCACAAAACACAAGAGATCTTGAACCAAGCAGAGGATAAACTGAGTTGCTCTGCCAACAAACTCATTTTCTAGTGCATTGGTCTGACGGTTTAGGTCGGTCTCTAACACAGTATTTGTTGGCACACAGCTATGAAATTTGTTATTTTTTTTAAGGTTATAACAGGCTTCCTGAAGGAAAATAAAAATCAAAGGCATAAATAAACCCACAAATGTTAAGTGAATGTCTGGTATTCCAAAGTTCAACTTAAGAGAATGCATTTTTCCTTCAATTTAAACTATTATACTTGATTTCTAATACTTGCATAAATCTATAAACATGCATTTGAAACTTCCACTTTGTATTCTGCACCGATTACACGTCAGAGATACAGATCACAATCTGCTATCAGGATGTAGTTTCAAGAAGACGTGAAGGAGTTGTAGAAACCAACCTCATTGAACTTTCTGAAAGAATGTAGTTTCAGAGATGTTTTTTAAAGAATCTCACATTCCTAACACAAGGGAACACCACACAAGTAATAATAGAAGAGGAGTTAAATGCTGCAGTCCAGTTTCCTTAATTTTTAATATCATCATGTTATTAAACAATCTCATTACCAGCTTATGCTCCAAGTCAAGCAACTGTTATTGTTCAAATTCTTATATTACACTTTAAAAGGAAATGCACATAGAGTATGGCAGAATGATAACATAAAATCTGAATTTTCTGGTTCCTATTTGTATATATTAAAAACATTAACTTTTTTAAAAGTCTGTTTTAAAATCATTATTCTAGAACAGTTAAAGTCAAAGCTAAACCATCTTATTACTAAGACTGAAACACAACACTGGCAGTAGACAAAACCCTAACAAATTGTGAAAAAGCACATGCAAAGAACAGCTATGCTTTTAAAGAAAAAAAAAAATTAAACTCTCCAAGCTCCCAACGATTCTCATGGACAAGTTAACAGTAAGATAACCACGGCTGTGTATTTATTTGCATTAGCTAAATGTCAGAAGAACTCTAGAGCATCACAGACAGTTGCTTTCCAGTGGTACGCACTCTCCCATTAAAGCTTCTATACATCCAAAACGTTGGTAACACCGTTAACAGGGGAGCTCCAAGAGAAACAGGTCAACCCAAGCCCCTCTGTGAACGCAGGACACAGCCTGTGGTACGCATTTACGGTGGCAGCTGGTCCAGCCTCCTCATATTCCCTCTTGAGAACAGAGGTCTCTACACCAACACATGAAAGACCACCTGCAGACATTCCCTATTTTCCTCCGCTAACTTTCAAACAAATGGTTTGTTTGATATTGTCCTATTTTGGAACAACATACTTTTGCCTCCCTGGTCGGGTTTATGAAGCCCAGTTCAGTTAACAGGTTTGAAGGACACGTTTTTACCGCATTACTGAAGGAATGCAGCAAGTTATCCTGGCAACCTGAACACTAAAAAAGAATTTAAATTATAAAACCTGCACGCAGGAATAACTAGAAAAATACTTTCACATAATTTTGCTTCCAAGTATCAAGTCAGGTTTTTTTAACAAGAAATATTTGCACTATTAGCATCTGCTGACAAAGTTCAAGGTGAAGGAAAAATGACCACGCTGAAAGACAGCTTCTTTCCCCCCACCTCCTGACAAGGCTTTCGGCATTCCTGTGCCATCTGTGTGCCTGACTAACAACAGCTATCTCGGCTGCCACGATGAAAGCAAGCATCACATTTGATCTCCTGAGAGCTTTGCCTGGGTATTGTCCCACTGATCCCAGCCAGGTCACTGGAGTAGTTACCCAGGGAGTTCCCCAGCATCCCACCAGCACTTTCCCATGAACCGATTGTAGGTTGCAACACAACTCCAGACCTTGTTTGCCTGAAACTGCCACTTGTAACCAGAATGCATGTGTTTCAGCAAGAGCTGGACTACCAGAAAGTCCATGTTAGAAAGCTCTTTGGTTTCCCTCTGTTTTGCACCCTCAAGATTTCATAAGCTATTAAGAGGAGATGTTTTTTTAGATCACACACCAAAGACTCCCCAAATGATCCAGTTGTCTGATGCATCCTTTGGGATGCCCTTACTGTTATGGAGGGAACCAAGGTGGCTGGACGTCCACCTTGGCCACCTCAAGTCACTGCCTGAACTTACATGAAACACAAAATCTTTGGTCATTCATCAGACTAACAAGTGAACCAGAAGCAGAATGGTCTCACAGTTACTTCATTTTAAGGTTTCCTGGAGCCCATGGGAATTTTCAGATTCTTTGGATTTCATACCTTCTGAGCTCTTCATTTCTTCTCCACAAATAGACTTCCCGTGAAAGGTGTAGTGACAACGACTGGTAGCCTAATGCAAAAACATTTAAAGTTATTTGCTTCTAAGGGCTGGAGACCACGTATTTGAGAAATCTCTCCAAAAAACAAAAATCTGGAAAATTGAGCAAGTCTCAGCATGTTCGTCAGCTGAGGAAAACATTACTGCAGGGCCACTGGAAATGAAATCATTGTCCCTGCGCTTTGATGTGCAGAGAGAAGTATCCTTCTGTCTTCTAAAAAAGTAACGATGATCACATTCTGCTATGCAATACCTTGTATTTCAACAAGGAGATCTGTTTGTTATTTTTAACAAATAACAGAAACAAATCAAAGCTCTATTTCTGAAGTGTCTGAAGCCATGTGCCTCCCCTCGCTCCCCGCATGGTCCCTGCTGCTCTCCCTCCTCCTTTCCTCTTACTTCCAAGGCCAATGACCTCCCCAAGACAATATTCTTCCTGATTCTATTTAATATATTTAGGTGGCCTCTATTAGACGCTAGTTTAATTGTAAACAAGCTATTGTAATTGCAGGTGCTTCTACTAAGAACTTAAACATGGAGTAACAAATGGACTTACGCCGGTGGAGCAAGAAGGGAGAGGGATCCGCGCTGTCAGGACCTCACTCTGTTTTACTGTAACACACGGATTTTCCCATATGCAAGTTAAGCAACAGCTACACTGCTCTCAGGCAGAACCTGGGAGGAGTACAATGAGTTATGAATCCTTTCTTGTCTGTTTAACAGCTGACAGGAACAAAAAAAGGAGTTTAGATGTGCTTGGCATGTGTTGGGAAGCCAAGATACATTTGCATCCACAAGACATTACTATTACGTAACAACAAGGCCAAAACATTTTCTTCCAAATTGTTCACATTTTCCAGCCGACGGATTCCAGTTTAGTCACAACACAACTATTTCATCACACAGTTAAAATAAATGCATCCATTCTGGCGAGCTGTACGGCATCGCTGCACCTTGGAGCGTGACGTGACGCACAGATGCTGGCAATCTGGGGAGGGGGTGGCGGCGTGCTCCACACATCTGCTCGTGTGGGAAAGATCCATGTTGGTGTTTTGTCAAATTGCTCTATTAGTAATGAATACAGCTGTTTCGCATCGGATAATCTGTGTTGCAACACTTCACTAAGTGACTCCGCGCAGAACTATGCCCTGCTGTTCATGCTCAGCTGTAATTCTGATTATCAAGGCAGATGCCACTGTGCTTTTTAAAAAAAAATAAAAATGTTGAACGCAGCTGTTCCTGCTTCAAGGAATGTCAGAAGTCCTTTCTTCCTGCCATGTATGTGCTTTTCACTGTAAATCAAAATGTGTTCTGGCATTCAGGCAACTGCCCACTGGCAAAACACAAAGACGTGCCAAGCGGTTATTCAGCCGGAGCTGAGAGCAAGGCTGCCCTCACCGAGGTTTTAGCATAAAGACACACGAGGCTGAGAAGTTATCACCACTGCATGCTTCAGCTTAAGCCCTAGGTAAAGGAAAATATGATCATCCTCCTCCTCCCTCTCTTTGATAAATCCCCTCATGGAAACAAACGATTATCAGTGCTCACAGACTCTAACCAAAGTCAGCGGAACATCTCAGTGCTTGAGGTTGTTATTTTGGCTTACTGCCCTCTCGTCACATCCCAGAGCGATGCTGCACCAAGTACGTTCCCTCTTGGGAAGCCATTTCAAACACAAAATATCAAGCCCTAGGTCTACCGAGACGGTAACCATACGATAACGTCCTAAAGCAGGCTGCAGGTGCACCACCGCTCCCCTCTGAAACACCCAACGTGCAATCCAAACGGGGGCATTTGCGTCCGTTTTCCCCACAGAGCTCAGCTTTCAGACTTTGTAAAGCTACAGAAAAACCTGAGGACAGAGACCCTTTGTACGCAAGGCCAGATGGAGAGCTGGGTCCCGCTGCTGGCAGACACCTCCAAGGAGCCTCTCTTTGTCTGCAGGTAACAAAAACCTCAGCTCCCAGCAGATCCAGCACAACAGTTAACACGATAGCAAAGCGTGTGCACTGGTGAAACGAAGCTGATGGTGATATTTTATACTGAAAAGACCCCATCAGTTTCACAAAGACCCTTACAGGCCAACAAGGCGGTGTCCAGTTTTCAAGCACTACCAGAAATGTAAAAAGGGGAAAGGGAAAACAGCCAACTGGAAAGGAAAATTAATTCACAGATATGAACAGCTTCTATTTGGACGTGTATCCTCTCATTCAAGGACAAATCGAAACATCTGATGGATAAACTTTCATCTTTACAAAAGCAAATGAAGCTCTTGGGCAAAAATTCAGACATGCACTGATAGCACGTGTGTTTATACTTAGCCACCAATTTAGCTGTTTCTCTGCCTCACAGACGAAGAAAAAGGCAGATTCATCCTCTTCAGGTCCGTACAGCACTCTCAGCCGTGGTCAGCCTGTGAAGCTGGGCATCACCCAGTGCGGTGGCGGTGCCGGTGAGGGTGCCGGATGTCCACTGCAGCTTCCACCAAGCCGTGTGGCTGCGAGCAGCGCGTCAGCGCAGAACTCCACTGCCACCAACAAGCTGCCGTCCCTCCTGCTCCCCGGGAAGCACCCGGCCGCTCCAGGCAGGAGAACATGCTCACGCAGCCGGGCACCGCTCTGCCAATCAGGATCTTGTAGGTGAATAAATAAGGGGGCCATCACTAATCATCCTGCTAGCTTTAAGAAAATAGAGTACAAATATGGGTGTAAACCTGGTTTGTATTTTAAAGTGAACAGCAGACAAAATACTTCAAGGTAAGGAAGGTTTTGTGAACAAGCATGCAGAACCAACACTAGCACAGACTGAGCCATTAATGATCTAATAGACTAATGACCTGCCAATTAGAGATAATTCAAATTAGCCCACATACAATAAATCAATGTTTCTCCTGAGATGAATCCACTAGCAAAGAATTTTTCATCGCTTTTCAAGCCATGGCAACACAGGTAACACTTGGTAAGTGTATTGAAAAGAACATGCAAGGGAAAAAAAATACCTTATTTTAGCAATCTAAATACATGGGTTCTGTGCCTGAACGTAGTGTGACTTCAGACAGATACTTATTTCCACTCCAGAAAGAAAAGTAAAGCTGAAGACAGACATATGTCTTTAGATCCTTTACCCATTTAAGACATCAGGGTTTATCCAGATCCCCTGTAGCAATGAAGAACACTGCACAGATACTCACCAACGCTACCCTGTACACACCAGCTCACTTTCCGCCAGCGATGTGGTTACAGAAAATTCACTTGTGACAACGCCAGCACTGACAGGATAACAGAGATGTGGACACTTACAGGTTCCCTGACAAACCAAACACCAGATACAGAGAATCCTCCAAAGGAAAAGTTTTGGAGATTAAACTGTGGTCATTGAAGAGGCACGCTGATAACCAAGGAGCAGATTTAAAGTATCTCAATTCTTGAACTTATAAAAACAAAAACCTCAAAGGCATTTGGCAGAATTAGATCAAATTTATTCAAAACTCAAGTAGGCTAACTTGCAATGCCACTTAACACAAAAGCTGTATGGACAATCTGTTGTCATCCGATTCTTCAGCAGAAACACATTTTGGAGAACAATTTAGAAGTCATCCTGTATCTCAATAAAGCATCAATTCACGAAGATGACACCAAGCACCATTCACTTTGGTGAAAGCTGGCTATTTCAAGCTGCTTTGGAGGCTGTCCAGAAACAACCATGTCTTTAGGAAACACAGTACAGGGTCAGTTGTGCTTGCCTGGAAGTCCAGCGATCACACAGGTGCAGATGGCCACATTAGAGAAAACAAAAATCAAGAAAATCCCAAAACAAAAACCCCCACACCACCCAGTATTATGGCATCTCAGGAATCCTAAAAATTCTAATTACTTGAGTTGATCAGAAGAATTTCTGCTTCTTGAGCTTCAGCCACAGCATGGTGAAAGAGCCCAGAAATTAAAAGCATGCCATCTGAAATGCTGAGGAAGAAGTTCTCATAAACTAATCGGGCTATGCTCAGGTACAGCTGCAGAAGGGGCAAAGCTGACTTTTGGTGTGGAAAAATGCTGCAGGTACAAAAGTCACATGTGTGACCTGTGGAGTGGGTGCACTGAAGCAACAAAATACAAACCACGTGCAGATCAAGTTGCAAGCAAGTCAGGACGATCTAGAGCAGGATAAACTGGTGTTCCTCTTTGGAATTTGAAATAAGATGTGCTAAGCTCTCCAAAGTCCAAAAGAAGCTGTTATTCTCCTGGTATTTGGACAGAAGAACACGACAAACAATAGAGACTACTGCTTGTGAACTGGAGAATTTACATCTCTCTGAAATCAGAGAGGACTTTTCTCTCAACATCAGGGCCGGGAAGAAGCAGGGACTCCATGGACAGCCTCTTTTGTGTGCCCCTTACCATTTACTGGTCTGTGACAAGTCTGTTCAGTTTTCCTTGAAAATACATTAAACAGTTCCCTGATAACTCAAAGAAAAGGCACAGTCCTGCCAGTAGTTCTCCACAGGACCAAAGCAACAGCTGACTGCCCGGCACCTCCTTTGCTCAAGTCTCCCTCAGGCATCTGAAGTTTCCACTTCTTTCTGGGCAGTTGAGCAAATTTCCAATGCGGTTCCCAGTAGAAAGCAGCCTGAGGTGACCTCAAGTACAATGGATGGTTTATTTTGGGGCAGGGTTTCAAAAGCCCCACTGTAAGAGTGTATGCAGAAGAAACAATAAAAAGGATCTGAAAGACAGGAGGGTCCCAGATTGTTCTTCTGGGGTGTCCACATGGCAATGCCCTGCCACTGGGCCAAGCCTGCAGCACACGCATGCAACAAGCGGTATAAGCAGGCGTTTAAAAGCATACATAAGCTGAACAAAGTAATTCAACAACTGGTTTTCTTGCATTCAAACCTTTGTAATACACAGCTCATATTCCTAACTCACATTATTTTCCTACCAGGGTGCATAGTTAGTGACTGGGTAAACCAGTTTGTGAGCTAGTGCCACCAAAGTGGCAGCCTCTCCTTTCTTCCTCCTTCTTATCTGCTCCTGAACTGTGGGAGCTGTGAATAAGTGGCAGAAAACACTTTTTAAAAATAAAATAAAATAAAATATATGGGATCAGATCAGTTTTACCCTTCCTGACCAGGCTAATGGCTCAAGCAAATGTCAGCATCAGGCAAAGGAGACAGTAGGAGATGGCATGAGGGGTGGAAAGGAGGTCATGTCTTTCAGCAGCAGCTATCCATCAGGTCAGGTCGCTTGTATGTGACTGCTGTTTTTTTCAGAACAACTGCTGTTTTTATCAGTAAAGGCTTGCTCTCTTCCACTCATAATAAGAGGACATGGAAAAAAAACACTGTAGAGCGGCAGAAAGCAGAGCAGCCATTAAACCAAGCTGAAAGCTGTACGAGTAGCACCACATCCACAATCACAGCTAGACTGAAGAATCATCATCCTGCTTCTGAGAGACCATTAAGGGAAAGGTTTGAACACAGGTTAGAGACCCTGGAAGACCTAGTAATTTGCTGGTAATGTACAAAAAGAAGTGCAGAAAGGGCTTAAGAGTTTCTTTTGTACAGAGAAACAGTGTTGGTGGATGTCAGCAAACCAATGAAAATAAGAAATAAAATACAATCACTGTTATCTCTGTCCAGAAATTCAGCACAGTTACTTCGGCCAACAAACAGCTGAAGCTCTCTAAGTTTCGTAGCCTCTAGCTTCACCCATTAACTCAAAAATACTTTTTAAAAAAGCATTTAAAAATTATTCAGAGCAAGAACTTAACTGACATGCTCTGAAATGCCTTCTGAAGGGGGCAAATTTGTACCGCTGGCTGTTCAGACATTTTGAGGGACTGCTGGCCTCCCTGAAGCCGGCCATGACTATTCCAGCCACGTTTCACAGGCGCTGCTCACGGGGCAGAAGCGTCAGCCGTCTCCAAAGGGAGTCCAGATGTCAGCTCCACACACAGCAACTACAACCGCGTACAGAAGAGTTGGTTTTTATTTTGGGGGTGGAAAACACACGGGGAGAGCAACCTCAGCTACTACCTGCTGAAAACACGAACAGCTCTGATGACAGCGGTGTGGAAGCGTGCACGGCTTAAGAAGAGACCCACGTTCCTGATCAGCAACATTGCACGCTAAGTTTTTAAGGGTATCTGGTATGAAAGGCAATTTTTCAGTCTTTAACTGCATTTGTACTTAGAACAGAATTACTCCTGCTTTAATGACTCTCATTACATTTTTTAATTATAAAAAGTTCCATTTAAAACCGTCCAGACATTTGCACAAACTGCATTCAGCAACTCACTAAGCCCGGGCAGATAACACCAACCGCTACATCTACCTGGCACATCCATGTGAAAGTAAAAGTACAGCAAGAAAGAACGCCCCAAATTGGGTAATTCAGAATGGTCCTTGCCATACACCTCCTAAATTGCTGAAACAAGGGCTTCAAAAAGCTGCAAGGAAAGGAGACACAGTACTATTGAAGGAATATTGCAATGACACAGCTTGGGGTTAGAAAATAGCTATGGTTCTATTTCTAGCATAGCAGCTGGCTCAAATCACTGCCTAATTCACTTAACCCATCTTGCGCATAAGCTTTTTTGGCTACATATAGAATGGAAATAACTATGTGAATGAGCAGCAGTTGGCAAATGCCAGATATTGGCTTGTAAACCTCTGTTTCTTTCCTACAGAGCACCCAAATTTGATGCTCAGGTATGTGGGATGGCCTTAAAACTGAAATTTGGTCTAATTTGTTTAATTTGCTGTGCTTGTCAACAAAACAATTTTAGTCTCAGATGCACCCTGACAAACACGTGAGCTTATGCTATTTAAACATACAAAAAGCCATAGAGAAGGCATCAATAAATAAACTGCAAAGCCTTTGAACACACCCCGCCCTTCCAAAGAGTTAAGATCCTCTTACAGAGGAACTGTTGAAGGGCAGAGGTGGAGAAAAATTCAGCTTATGACAGCAGGACAGATACACCACAGGGGTTTTTTGTTGGTTTTTGGATTGTCCTTCCCCCCCCCCCTTTCTCCTTTAAACACATAGCTTACGCACTCAACACTCTCAGGATGCTTCCATATGTTCTGCAGGACAAATATTTCTGCTTGATCAGTACTACTGTAACATCATTAGCATTTACAGCCATAATTACGGCTACCACTTCCACAAGCCTCACCACAAGAGCTTCTTTCAACTTAATATCTTGCCATGTTCTGAGGTATAACTAAGTTTCCAAAGACAATTTTCAACTTAAGAGTTTGATAAAGTTGTGCTATTGCTTCTACGCTTGTCAAAACCAGCCCACCTCCACAAGCCCTAGCAGAGTATGAAGTTTCTCAGTAAACCCTTTGGGTCACAAACAAAAAACCCCTCATTTGCACAGCACCACCACCCACACATAAGCATTCCTAGTCTCAGTGAGAAGATGACTCTCTTAAGTGTTTACCATTACAACTGGCTTCAAAATAGCACCAGGTTGGGTGTAGTGTGGTATTTGCAGGCAGCATGGTGAAGTGGGGGCTACCCAGTTAACGTGGCACTACCAGGGAAGTAACGAGACAGACAGTTAAGACAGGTTTGTTTAAATGACATCTGAATTAGCACATTCATTAACTTGGCAGCAAAACCATTTGAAGGAAACATACTAAACACCCTAAATGCAGGAAGGGGAGAACCCCTTTAACAGAACAACTGCACCTTCCCCAAAAGCACTTTGCAAGCCAAGACCCCTTGGCTAGGAAACTCTGGGGAAAACATTCAATTCCTGTACCAAATAATGTCACTGTGGAACTGGGGGCACCACACTGCTCAGACCTTTTGAAAGCAGCAAATTCTAATAAAACTGGCAGAGCAGACCTTTTCTAGAAACATAGGTAATAAAAGAGAAGGCGCTGAATATCCCTTGCAAGTATTCTGGAGTGAGTGAACTTTTACAAAGACACGAAGATGTTAAATAGGAGAAGGAATAGCCCTGTAATATTTTCTGCTGGCTCCAGGCAGTTCCAATGGGCATGCTGATAAATGTGTACAGAAATACAGAAAGCGTCTTAAAAAAAATTTATGTACAGAATGAAAATAAATAGAAAAGGACAGTAGCTTCCTACTGCTTTCCAAGGACATCGATATATATGGAAGTGGTGGGCGTGCTCCAGGACAGTGTCCCAGCT
>JAAGAY010002794.1:0-11894 GCA_011801015.1 Ardeotis arabs | reverse complement strand
CAAGATTGTGCTGTTAAATTGGTCCATTGGTTTGGTTTGGTCTTCTGTGTGGACAAGGAGCATGTAACTTCTCACTAGAAGAGCCACAGGGAAGTGCATTTAAGAAACCATCTCTTTTGCAGTCCCAGGCTACTGTGGTCTTTCACCAGTTCTCGTGACTGTGGCCTGTTTTCAAGGGCTCACTTCTGCTCAGTTTCCTCTTTCAGGGGTCCTTAGTTTCCACACAAAATCTTGCTCATGCTAGGAGAAAACTGAAGTTGTGACCAAGTAAGAGCAGTAGAAAAGAGTCCAAAACTGTGGCAAGCAAAGCAGAAAAGTGCACTGAGGCAGACCACAAAGAGTTTGAGGGACAACTTGCTGAAAGGTCTAATCATGAGGCCTCTTTGAACTACACGAGAAACTGGAATGAGGGTGAGAAGCTGGGGAATTAGGAGGTCGAACTGGCTTACTAAAAAAAAAAAAAAAAAAAAGTCTGCTGTAGCAAAAACCCCAAACACCATGGCTTTTTTTGGTTTTGATTTTTTCATTGTGGGAGGTCCTTATCTGGAGGCCTGTTGGGAGGTTCCTGAGAAAAAAAACCTCTTCTTCGCAGCGTAGGTATTGCAGACTTTGTCTTGAAAAGATGTGTTAACGAAACAGGTTATAGAATAAATAAATGAAAGGAAGAGCAGCAAATGACAGAACAGGAGGGTAATCAGCGAGGTTTTCTGAGGGAGCTCAAACAGATACAGGTATTCAAGCCATTTGAAGAAGTTCCCAAAACGCAACTTGCTCCAGCAACAAGACAAGGTGAGCAAGAGAGGACAGTGACTAAAAGGAGTTCAGCTTTAGCCCTCACAAGAAGTGACCACAGGTCTTCCCCTTCTCACTGCTTCTCCTGAGGGCCCTGAGGAGGCTTTTCCTGAATCTCATTTTCTCCTTCTGCCCAGAGCAATTCTTCTTCCCTCCACAGTAGGTGGGAGCTCTGTGCCCATTTAGGGGACTGGTGTAAGTGTCAGCTAGAGCTCTGCAAGGGGTCTGTCAGGGCTCCCTAAACCCTCTGTTACACCATTGCTCTTGCCCTTCTGCTTGCTTGACTCTTTCAACTTAATGTGTGTTTGGAAGAAATGTGAAAAAAGCCCTTTGCCCTCCACTCCCAACTACTGAGACATTTCTGTAGCCACATATCTGTACCCCAGCCGTGTCCAGCTCCTGGTTGGAAAGCCCTGGCAGTCCCTGAGGGAAGGTTTCAGCACAGCTGTCATCTGAAGAAAGGAAAGAAATTGGGAAGCAAAGGATAAATGACCAAAGCATTGAGGTTAAGCAGGAGAATAATGAAGCGAGATGGCAGAACGAGGTAGAAGCTACTCAGGAAGGCTGCAGTGTTGCTTGCCCTCCTGCTACTCCACGGCAGCTCTGCCATCACCACAGGATTTTTCCCAGCATTTCTTTCTGTTCTTGTCTACTTGTCAGTCTGAAGTTGGCACCTCCCTACTCCTCTCAAAGTAATCTAGGGGAGCATGCTGGAATAAACCAAACTCAGCCTGATCCAAAGACCTTTTTGAAAAGAGACAAGTGGGGTTTAACCAGATCCAGCGCTTCCGGAGGGAAAGTCCTGGTAGGTGAGGCAGGGCAGATCACAGGCAGGGTGTGCATACACCTGGGGAAACGGCTCCCAAAAGCAGCCCTGAAGCATACTTTGGTATTTTACCTTAATTAATTTACGCATTATTTCATTAACTCTATATAACCCAGAAGTAACCTCTGTAATCTGTTCTGTAGTCTGTTTTACATGACTTTAGCACATCCATCACACTGACATGAAACCATGTTTCTTCCACTTTGCTCTAGCAAACTTCACAACTTTTTGTGCGTTCTGAACAGCTTCATCTAATCAAGACTTTGATTTAAATTTCTGCTCTGAGATTTCCAAGGATTTCTTGCTATGGTCCCTGGGCAGTAGACTCATCCAGGTAGAGATCACCTTTCCTGAGAACGGCTGGAGCTCTGCCCATCCTTTACTTGCTTGTTTTAACCATGAATATTAGCTAATAACAGCAGCTGCTCTTTCACAGGGTTGTGGTTACATTTTGTTTGGATATGATACTTGGGGTGTATACTTCAGTTTGTTAGACACTTTGCCCAAACAGGCATTTGTGTCCTGCTCACTGATTTTTTGTACAACTTCTCTCCCAATACTCTGCTCACAAAGAACCCCTGCGTTGACAACTAGAAAAAGGAGGCTGAAGAGTAACATTGCTTTGGCTGCAGCTGTAGCTAAGGAAGGTGTAGAGCACAACCATCAGCCTTGACTCCAAGCTAACTGATTACGTAAAACCCCAGTTTCAGTATGAGAACACACACAAGGGAAGAACAGACTCAGCATGTTGAGTTTCACATGGCCTGAACCTGACCTTGCTACGCAGCGCTCACACACAGCCTGTGCACGTTTGGTTATCTCGTGGAGTAAAGGATGCTGGAGTGGTCAGAGCCTGTTTCGTCCTCCTGTTGGGAGACACAGCTATTTCTGTAGTGCTGCTTGCTTAAATGTCTCCAACACAGCTTCAACACAGCTCTCCTTGGTATCGCCGATGCGGATTTGCTGGCAGAGTACTCCTCTTGCATGACGGCTACCAGGAAGAAGACAAAGCACCTGCTAAGTTAGGGCTTAACACTGTTTCTCTCACCAGTTTTGGATACACAGAAGGCTGTTTTCAGTCTGCTCTGCTCTGCACGCACCCTTGGCTCTCCCTGCATGAGTGCTGGATTCTTCTTGCAAAAAAAATAAACATTTTGGAAAAGGGAAGCAGAAATTGCAAAAGCCCCATGTGAGGGTGCTGCTTCAAAATAGCAGGGAGTTTCCTCTGCGTGCAGAAAACTTAATTCAGGGAATTGCCAGACAAAATGGTATGCAAGTTGGGTGACACAGTAACAGAGGAGATGACAATCCTTGGGCAGGATAATTTTGTGGGTCTTCAAAAAGCAGAAGTGAAGCTTTATTTGCTGTTAGATAGCCAAAAAGCTAGCTAGAAAGAGAGGAAGTGTTATGGCCCTTGTGGGTTGAGATGCAGAGGTAATGACAGAAGTTGTGGATAAATGTTCAGGATTTTCAGAGAGAAGTGCAAGACTAGAAGGAAGAAAGTAAAGATACTGAAGGAAAGATGTTAGGTTGAGCAGCTCATTAAAGGCAGTAGTAACTCTCGGTGACAGGAAGAAAACACATCAGGAAAACAAATATTTTAAGGCAAGTATTTTAGTAATAGTGATGTTATTTTACATTTTTTTTAAAAATCTAGCCTGAATTTTGAAACCACAAAGTTAAGAACACCACAATAGTATTATTTTTGAAAGAGCAACGAAAACAATCTTGCATTTTTTATTTTTATTTTTTTTTTTTTTACTTCCGTCACTGGAAATGTATTCGTAGGTGTCACAGTAACATTTTTTCAGCACACCTGAAGTGGTGCATCTGTGTCAGTATGGACTGAAGAAACCTCCTGGACCTTTTATCACATCACGAAAACGCAGGCCGGTGAGCTAACAAGACCTGTAATTTAAGGAACTTTTAAGATCAATATGGCTAAAAATCTGCAAAAACATTAATTATAAGAAACTTCTTGAAGCTTAGCTATTAACCCAGCTATTAGTTTGTAGAGTATAATTTACAAGTAATATGCTAGGGCAATTAATTATGGGCATTTATCAGACTATTCAGGAAACAGAGGTGAAAGTAATTGCTACAGGGTAGCTCGTTAGTGTTTGTAAAATTATGACTATATAAACTGGCAGAAAAAGCCTTTCTCAGTGATTTCAGATGAGGGAGGCTCTTGAACAAAATTCTTTAAAGATACTGTAGCAAGGTCTCGGTTACGTGAATTTCTCGACAGGGAATGCAGAATAAAATCCAATGTATAGATTGAAGGTTGGGGAGGAGCCATAATCCTTCACGTGTCTCATATTCTTTCTTGGTAACTGAGCCTAAAACAGGAAGAATGCAAGCCAATGAGTTAACTCAGAAAGAGTATTATTTTTGGAGCAAGTCCAGAGGAGGTCATGAAGACGATCAGAGGGCTGCAGCACCTCTCCTGTGAGCACAGGCTGAGGGAGTTGGGGCTGTTCAGTCTGGAGAAGAGGAGGCTCCAGGGAGACCTGATAGCAGTCTTCCAGTGCCTAAAGGGGGGCCTACAGGAAAGATGGGGAGAGACTGTTCAGCAGAGCCTGTTATAATAGGATGAGGGGTAATGGTTTTAAAATACAGGGAGGTGGATTCAGACTGGATACTAGGAAAAAGTTTTTTACACTGAGGGTGGTAGAACACTGGCACAGGTTGCCCAGAGAGGTGGTGGATGCCCCATCCCTGGAAACATTCAAGGCCAGGTTGGATGGGGCTCTGAGCAACCTGATCTGGTTGGAGATGTCCCTGCTCCTTGCAGGGGGGTTGGACTGGATGACCTTTAAAGGGCCCTTCCAACCCAAACCATTCCATGATTCTATATATAAATTCTGCAGTAAATTGTTTTAGAGATTTAGAAACCCTTGTTTTAGAGATCATTGCCTGTTCTAACAGAGCTCTGAAGGTTCAATACCCATTTTGGTGATACCGGTTCTCAGTCCAGGCGCTGTCAGGTTCCCTTCACCCACAGACCTGCGATTTTATCAAATTACCAGTGAATTTATCACATCCACCCATCCATACGGGTGGACTCGGCCACTAGTAAAACACACCGGTGCCAAACCGCTAAATCTGCATCACGGGCATGAAAGAAACCTACTCAAAACCCCTGAGGACTATGAGGATATGAGCATGGCTGCGGTTCAGACTGAGGAGAAGGTAGTTTCTTCCCCCCACAAGCCGAAACGAAAGCACAGAGTGAGTTTGGGCGCCCAGGGAGCCCCTTCCCGCCGAAGCGGCGGCCAAGCGAGGGCTGTACCGGCCCGGGGGCGGGAACAGCCTCCCGCACGGCCCGCAAAGCGCTCTGGGAGGGCGGCCGCCAGCAGGTCCTTCGCTGTGATGGCTGTCCGCTGACAGCCTGATCCACCCCGTAGCGGCAGTTGTTCCCCGCCGCCGCCGATCCCGTTCACCGCGGAGGAAGAGGAGGAGGGAGGGGGGCCGCGCTCAGTTAACGGAGGCGATATCGCTTTTTCCCCGCCGCGCCGGCAGCGCCGTCCCCTCAGGGAAGGGAATAGGCGTCCTCAGCGATGCCTGTGCGCAAGGGCGGGGGGCTTGCGGCCGGTGTCACGTGACGGCGCCGGCCGGCGGCGGAGGCGAGCAGCGGTGACAGCGGCGGAGGCAGGCGGCCGGTCCCGCCGCCGCCATGGGCAGTGAGTACGGACCGCGCCGGTTCCGCGGGCGGGGAGCGGCCCCGAGGGAGCCGGACAGGGCCGGGGAGGGCAGCGGGATCGCTGCCTGTGTGAGGGGAGGACGTGGCCGGTCGGCGGGCTGAGGCGGCAGCGTGCCGGGGGTGCCCGCCCCGGGCAGGCCGGGGGTGAGGGGGGGGCGGTGGCAGCGGGTCTCCCTCCTCCCGATCCTCCCGATCCTCCCGGGCAGGGTTCCCTGCTGCCGGGCAGAGGGTGAGACTTGGCACCGGTTGGCGTTAGGTTATTATTTTTTTTCGCCCCCTGGCCACGATATTTTAACGTGGGAGCCGTGCCGCCGCCGGTGGAGCGAGACGCTTCTTCTGATGAGCTGTCTGAGGGCCTGGAGTAGGTACGGGAGGAGTGTGTCACAGCGAGGTGTAGAAGCAGACGTGGCATTTCGACTAAAATGTTACTTGAGCTGGCTTGCGGGGTAATAAATGCCTTTTCTTTGAAGAGGTACTGGAGATTGTTTTCTGTGGCTGTCCGAATGTGCTGGGGCTGGGAATAATATACGAGTTGTGGAACAAATTCCCCACCAAGAGCATGCGCTTTTATTTCATTTATTTATTTATTTTCCAGAAAAAGTGCTCCAGCTGTTGAACTGTGCTGGTTTTAAAGGAGAAGCTGAAGAGAGAAGCATTTAAAAGTTAAAATAAAATCTCCCAAAGTTCTCATCAGAATAAGCGTTGCAGTGATTTAGCTTACAATTTCTAAATGTACTTTAGTGATTGAATTATTTTCTCAGCCAAATACTTGTATAAAACACAAGATACTAATCTTTACACAGGTGCTTTTTGTCGTCAGTGTTCTTTGTTTCTGTGTTTAACTAGCACAGACAGATACTAGGTCATTTATTTTTAGGTGGAATACAATTTGGTTCACTTCTGGTTATATATACAGTGCTGCTTCTCTTCTAAAATGGTTCCAGCTGTGGAAAAAAGGATGGACCAAATCTGATTAGAATGAAAATTCTCTTTAACATTTTTGGCCTGTTTTCAGCTGTTTTAAGAAGAAGGCATTAGTTTTCAGATATTGTATTAAAGTGTATATTGTTGAAATAATTCACTTATGCAGTGTTACTTACACTTCGTTTTTCCCCCTGGAAGTTAAATAAAGCTGTGTGAAGTTTTATCAATTCATAAGAGTTTGTTAACATATTTTTCTCTCTTTTTGTGTGTGTGTTTGTTTTTTTTTTTTTTGGAACAGTAAAATTTTTAGAAGTTATTAAGCCATTCTGTGCAGTGTTACCTGAAATCCAGAAACCGGAAAGAAAAGTGAGTGCCACATAATCTTCTTACTGTTATTGGCTCACAGATAAGAGAATATTGTGATGTTCAAGTCCACACTCCAATATAAATGCAGACAGTGGGCTTAAAGTAGGGTGTATTCTTTGGAGGAGAGGGAATCCATGTTAAGATAAAAGATTACCACGATGATGAATTCTTAACAGCCTTCTGTTAAGGTGCTCCACTTGGTAATTATACTAACGATTTTTTTTAACAAAAGTCTCATGTCTTGACTAAGCTTATTTAGTTTCAGCTCCATATGATTGGATCTACTTTAATATACTAGAACAGAGTTTTCAAGCTTTGTTTTTTCCTATGAATACCGCTGTTGTCCTTGTGGATACCGCTGTTAACTTGGAGTACTGGTCACAGCTCTGGGCTTTGAGCTGGCTTATGTATTACTTTGCAAAGGCTTGCGCTGTAATTCAGGAACCACAAATTCAGTTCTTCCTTTCCCACAAAATATTTTCTACTCCCATAGCTGTGATTCACCCTGATGAAGTTGGAAAGTGATCTGTGATGTAGTTCAGGTAATTGCACCTTTTTCACCTGCTGGGTGTGATGCTTTTCTTCATTCTGAAATCAGTGAGCTGAGTTCATTTACAGCTGATCTCTTTATTCCTTTGACCCTGAAAGCTCCTTCCTTTTCTTGGCACATTTTCTGGATTAAAATTAGTTAATTTCTACACATCAGAAAGAGACCGGCCCTGTCAAAAAAACCCGCACCATTTTTTACTTCCAAAACTCAAACAAGCACATGTTGGCTAGGTGACAAAGGTTCTAATTAGAGTAACAAATGTACCTAATGTTCGTTGTCATGACTGGCATGAAAATTCCTTAAGAGCCAACTGTTGATTTTTATATTCTTGAAAGGAAATACATAGCTGGGGACATGACACCATGCAAGAGATTCCTCTTGTGTTGATGAGAGATTCCTGGAGGTTAGGACTGGATGCAGAGATGTTTGTGCCAGTAACCATATCTGAGCCTGCTGGATTGAATGGGGAAGATACAGTAAAAACTACTGATTATTCCCTTCTGGAATTGGTTTTTAAAAAAATTCTGGTTTATCCCGTGGCTCTTTGTTCCATGTGTCTTTCCTTGTTGCTTGCCAGCATCTTTCCCTCTTGGGACAGGTTTCCAGACAAATTATTTAGGTCAGACAAAAGCATCTTCAGAGCAAGGATCTCCAGAGCTGAACCCTGTGCTGAGATTCAGATGCACCAGATCAGGGTACCTATCTTTGTTTCTGCAGCGGTGGAGCTTAGTGCAATCTTCTGGTGCTGGTTTGTGGCACATCTGTGATCAGTTGGTTACATCCATTCCGTTTTTGCCTAGTGAAGTAGATGGGAAGAGGAAGCTAAGACAAATCTACAGATACTGATGTTTCTGTAAAGCTCATCGACAGTTGTGATTTTTCTCTTGGTTTTTTTTTTGCCTCTTTCCTTTCTATTTGCCAGAGAGGAACAGGGGCTTGATCTGTCCGTGTCCTCCATCAGCAGATGAAGGAAACCCAGAGAAGTGTCGAGATTCCTCTCTTTGCTATTTGGGTCACTTTGTCTTTATTACTATCTAGGTCGCTGTCTAGGCAATGACTGCCAGTTGCCAGCTTTGTACACATTTGAAGTGAAAATTTAATCTGGAACATTCTTCCTAAACTGAGGAGCCCTTCGACCATTTTAAGTTATGTTCCCTGCTTCTGTGCCGTCTATCAAGTGACCGAGGTCATTCTAGATACCTGTAATTCTTTGTTATTTATTGTTTTCTTGCAAGCTGTCTCTGGCAGACATCATTCGTGATGGTTTTAGTGAGTTGGTTAAGGCCAGGACAAGAAGTGAGGATAACAAAATAGAAAAAGAAGTTATTTTCTCTAAACTTGTATTGATTGTTAAGTGAAGATGAAGTTTTGGTTCAGTTGGGCTCTTACTGAATCATTTTGCCGTTATGGTTGTTGAGGGAGGTGAACTGCTTCTGTCACTAGGGAGTGTTGCTTTTCTGTTTTGGTCAACTTCATTAACAGAAGCAATTGCTACTTTCTGTAGTTAGTAGTATCGGTTCATATTTCACTCATATGCTTACATTTTTCTAAGTAGAACACACTGTTCAGAAGTGCCAAGAAGATGGTGCTTAAGTCCCTCTGTTTTCACAAGTTTTAAGAAAAATGTCAAAGAAATAAAATGTCCCATTGAATCTGATCAGATGATGAAAGGTACTCTCCCTGTGCTTGTTATCATTTGTGGCTGGAATATTTTGGTACCAGTCTGTATTTTGCTGGTCCTTGTGTATGGGTTCAGATGCCTCCTTTTTCTTTTTTTGTCTTTTTTTGAATCATAGAGACTGTTTTCCTTGTGAATAACTGTGATTTGGGTGATGCGGAATAATGCTCATATTCACCACAGTTACAGGCTTACAGACAGAGCCAGAGCAGTTGTAGGGTTTGACTGATACCTGAGAAGCTAAGGTTAACTACTGGGCTGCAGACATAATTTGGTTAAGCATTTTTCTTTTAAAAGACTGTCTTTAAAATCTGAATTACGGGATTCAAACAGCACTTGATAAAGTGGGTCAGCGCTGCATCAAGTCTAACACAAGATACTGTTTGGATTTGTTTGCTGCTGTCACTATTTTTCTTTTTTTAACTTTGTACTGTAAGTATTTTTAGCATCTGGCATCTTTTAAAAGAGTGAGGCAGTATCAGTAAATAAATTAAATTACTGGGGTTATTTTGCTTCTAAGTAAATGCGTGCTTCCACTTATAAAGATACAGACTGCTTCTGCGTTTTCTTTTGCTTGAGAAGCTGTGCTGCTAGAGCAGTTTGTAGTCTCCTTTGTAGGTGTTCAGTACCTGTTAAACGAGGCACTAATCCTTTTTCTTGTTACTTCTCTACAGGCAGATTCAGTGGCTGGAGGCAGAAAACTAGTATTTCTGCTGTATCTGTCTTATGTGTTAATGCATGTCGTGTTTTAGTAGCTGCTGAACTCTTGCCCACAGTGAACACACTTATTCTAGTGTTCATGGTCCTTGGAGGAGAGGTGGGAACTTGCACATAACACTGCATCTTCGCTCTCTCTGGTTTCTCCAAGCGCATTTCTTTCTGTCTCATGCTTTGAGTAATCCTCTGATTCAAACTCAGATCTTGTGATTTTTCTCTTCTTGCACTTGCTCTGGTTACAGTTGCCTCAAATGCCGTGACCCTGAGATTCTCTTCAATGTATTAGTGACTGATGGTTGTTGATCTGACATTCTATATGTGATCTACACTGATAAAAATACTTTTGGGGAAAAGAAGGAGTCGTTTAAAATTATTTTGTGGTCTGTCTCCGTGAACATAATGGTGAATTTAAAGTTCCTCTAACCCCATTTGAAGAACTTAATTCTGAATATTTTGAATTGTTATCCAAAACTCATGGTGGTTCTGGTTTTTATCACTTGCCTTCACAGCCGTTAAATCTCTTAAAAGTCTTGATAGTCCTTTAGTTTAATAACTTGCAGCCTTACAAAACAGTGCCTCCAATCTGTTGAAGCCTAGAGCACTAATCACTGAAGATAATTTTTTTTGCATTAATCTTTCATGTTTCTTCTGGTATGTCCATGTTTTTAGCCATACTGTTGCTTTTCTGTAAATGCTCACTACATTGGAATATGACATATAAAAAATATTATGCTAATTGAATCTGAGCTGCGCTGTCTGCCAGATCCCATATGAATTTTCTTTGACTACACAGAAGCTCATGATACTCTCTCCCTAAAATCTGAAATCATACTAAAAATAAATTCTAATGAGAAATTATGCCTTCTGGTTCATATCTTCACATTTAATTCTGAATGATACAGCTTTTAGTACTAATGTGAGAGTACAGTGAAAATTCTACATACAATGAACACATTGATCTCTCCAATCTGTTCTGTAGATCCAGTTCAGAGAGAAGGTACTATGGACGGCTATCACGCTCTTCATTTTCTTAGTATGCTGCCAGGTAGGTATTGATCTTCTCTGTGTTTCAGAAAATGTGCATTCTGTGCATCTAAAATAGAATGCTAACGGTATGAGAAGTGCTTGTTTCATGCTGACCTAGCACTTTCAGTTATATATTTTTATGGCTGAGTATTTAAAGTTCAGTTGAAGAAACCTGATTATCTGAAACAGTCTTGATTTTTGATTGTAGATGTTTTCAGAAACTAATGCTTTCTATTTAGTCTAAAATACATAATGTTTTTTCTTGTTTATGTGAAAGGTCCTATCAAATGATGATACTGGCTGCAGGGTAACCAGCCAAGCTAATTTATTCATTGAGTAGTCTAAACAAACTGAGCAATATTATGCATTCTTTTACCCTCTGTTCATAGCTAAATTTAAATTTCAGCAGTAACAAGTTTGAAAGTGAAATAAAGTGACTGGTTTTGCCTGATTTCTCTTGGGGTTGTACAGATTGCAGAAAAATGTTTTCCTGAGGTGTTAAAGTTGAGATTTAGAATTTGGGGTTTTTTTGTGAATGTACTGGCAAAGATGTTATCTAAAACTCCTTCAAAACACAGATCTTTGTAAATATGTACGTGATCTTTGTTACTCACAGTTGCAGGAGTTCCTAGAACCTCTACTTGGGTTGTAAACAGATAGTGGTGTGTGGGGTTGTTGGTTGTTTTTTTTTTTTAAGCATACTTAGATATTGCACAAAACAAGAATCCGTGTCATACCTGATATATATTTTTTAGAACTTATAGATCTCTTAGAAGATTTAAATTAACTGTACGTCTTCAAAATCAGGCTTTTTAGGTTATGTTTATTAACTTACCCATTCCAGACTCTGAAGCAGTAGTTTAATAATTTTTGTTCACGACTCTGAAGGACTGTTGAAAGGCTAAAACCCAGCTCTTGTACCTACCTGTTTGTTTTGGAAGGAGGAGGCGGGAATGATACTAGAGCTAGAAGAACATGTAGTTTATCTGTGTTTCCTAGCTGCTGGATATATGGATAACTAGGATTTTGAATCTGCAGAAAAGATTATAGTAGTTCAATAAGGCAATTAGGTGGTGCAAACTAAGAGTTTTCACGAATTAATCTGTAAGATTGCCTGCATTCCTAGTCTATGTTTTTGTGATTAAGAAGAGTTTTAAAAATCCCTCAGTACTTAAAATCCCTCAGTATTTATATATATAATACTGGCGGTTTTGTATAAACTTTTCTAACTTTGACTGTTCTGTGTAGGATACTTTAAAACATTCCCAGCTGTAGAATTTGGATATTTAAACTTGCTGGAGAAAGATGTTTA
>JAAGAY010002788.1:10011-33156 GCA_011801015.1 Ardeotis arabs | reverse complement strand
GAGAGGCTGTTCAGTAGGGCCTGTTGTGACAGGACGAGGGGTAATGGTTTTAAAATAGAGGGAGGTAGATTTAGATTGGATATTAGGAAAAAATTTTTCACAATGAGAGTTGTAGAACACTGGAACAGGTTGCCCAGAGAGGTAGTGGCAGCCCCATCCCTGGAAACGTTCAAGGTCAGGCTGGATGGGGCTCTGAGCAACCTGATCAAGTTGGGGATGTCCCTGTTCCTTGCAGGGGGATTGGACTAGATGACCTTTGAAGGTCCCTTCCAACTCTAACCATTCTATGATTCTATGATTCTATGATTCTAAATAAATAGTAATATAGTTTCACCTTTATAATATGTGGATAAAAGACTAATGAGATGTCCGTGAAATACAGTGGTCTTAGTATGGGAGATTTATGTAGTGAATATTAATTTGAAAAAATGAGTTTTATAAAAAGTCTATTTTTCATCTTCCTTCCAAAAGGACAAATTTTGTTAAAAAAATAGTAGATAAATGAGGTGGTAAGACTGTAGGAAAATTCAGTCTGGAAGGTAACTCAGGGAGGCATTTAGTTGAACCTCCAGCTCAAAGAAGGGTCAGCTAGATGAGGAAGGTTAGGTTACTTGCAGCTTTATCCAGTCTGGCCTCGAAAATCTCCAAAGAGAGAGACTGCACAAGCTGTCTGGGCACCCTGTTCCTCTATTGCCCTAATGATGAAAACTTTTCCTTATAGTCAGTCCACATCTCTTTCATTTTAACTTACGCCCATTGTCTCTGGTCCTCCTACCATACACCACCATGAAGAGCCTGGCTTCATCTTCTTGGTGACCTCCTCATCAGAATCTGTGTCAGCTATCAATAAAACATTCTTCTCAGTCAGCAAGACTTCCTTCTTAGTGAGTATCACATCCAAATGTGGATCATCTTGTTTGCCCTAACAAGTTCTATTATGAATAAGGTATCCTTGACACACACCAAAAATTTCCTTAACTGCTTGCATCCCACCATACTGCTGTTCCAACTAACATCTGTGATTTATAGAATTACTGGATTTGTTTAAGAAAGGCTTCTCTGCAAAGCTGCTTTACAGTCAATTGGCTCCCAGCATGTTGGTACATGGGGGTTATTCCTCCCTGTATGCAGAGCTTTCATGTCCGTTTTTTGAACTGCATCAGAGTGCACTTTGCAGATGTCTCCAGCCTCAAGGTCATTTTGAATGGCAGCACAACCACCTGCCATATCAGTCTCTCCTCCAGGTTTGTATCATCTGCAAGCTTGCTAAGGGTATACTCTCTCCCATTCCAGTACCTCAAGGGAGCCTACAGGAAAAATGGGGAGAGGCTGTTCAGTAGGGCCTATTGTGATAGGACGACGGGTAATGGTTTTAAAATAGAGGGAGGTAGATTTAGATTAGATATTAGGAAAAAAATTTTACACTGAGAGTGGTGGAACACTGGAACAGGTTGCCCAGAGAGGTGGTAGATGCCCCATCCCTGGAAACATTCAAGGCCAGATTGGATGAGGCTCTGAGCAACCTGATTTAGTGGGGGATTGTCCCTGCTCCTTGCAGGGGGGTTGGACTAGATGACCTTTGAAGGTCCTTCCAACACTAACCATTCTATGATTCTACGATTATCCAGGTCATTAATGAAGATGCTAAAAAGGACTGGACCCATTATTAATGCCTGCAGCACAGTACTAGTGACTGGCCTCCAGAAGAACTTCATGCTCCTGTTCACAACCCTTCTGAGCTTGGCAGTTCAGCCAATTTTCCGTCCACTTTGCTGTGAACTTATCTAGTCTGTACATCATCAGCTCATTTGTGAGGATGTTATGAGAGACAGCACTGAAACCCTTACTAAAGTCAAGGTAAACAACATCCACTGCTCTCCACACACTCACCAAGCTAGTAATCTCATTGTAGAAGGCTGATTCAGCATGATTTCTCCCTCATAAATCCATGTCAACCACTCCCAATTACCTTCTTGTTCTTTGTGTGTCTGGAAATGGTTTCCAGGACTAGTTGCTCCATCACTTTCCCAGGGATCAAGGTGACTCTGATGGATCTGTAGTTCCTTGGGCCCTCCTTCTTGCCCTTCTGGAACACAGAAGTGACATTCACTGTCTTCCAGTCCTAAGGATCCTCCCCTGATCATCATGGCCTTTGAAAGACCACACAGAGTGGCCTCACAAATCTAATGTTATCATCACATCAGCTGTTATGAAGTATATCATCCTAGGGGAGAACTGTCCTGATGTTATATAAGCTATAGCTTTTCTGTATTGTGTGAAACTCTTTTAAACACGAATCATGTGATTAAAAATAAGGCCTCCATATTTTCTCTAGTATTTGCTGTTTAATTATGAGCTTCTTAGAGAACATTTTCAACTCTTTTTTTTTATTGGTTTCAAAAATGAAAGGTAAAATAATCTCAGAACTGTATACAATCAAGACAAAGGAGTTTACAACTTTGTGTCATGTATCATGATACGTTTGATGAAAGCCTGAGTTCTGACATTGCTACTGCTGCACAAATGATATACAAGACTTCTCATTCCGCAAAAGTGGAAATCAATCTTCAGCATTTTTCTCATATTTTCTCATCTTTAAAACATCTGTTAATCAGGCATAATATTTAATAAGTTTACAGAAAAATTGCATTCTAAATACTTTGTGATGTGATACCTAGACACTGCCTTTTATTCACATCTTTTTTGAACAGTTTAAAAAGTAATCACATTTTATTGTACTAACTGCTCGCTTTGAGCTCATCTAAATGGTAATAAGGGACAAAATGAATGAACTATTTCATTAATTTTTCATGTTTTCCATAAGTATTGAACCATTTCCCTTAAAATGTCTCCTTCTATTGATTTGTGCACTCATTTCTGTGTATTATCACTACCCATATATTGAAATAAGTATCTTTGCAAAGTAGCTTTTTCTTAAACAAACATCTGACAACTTTCTGGATTTTTCATGTAAGTGAAGAGCAAAGCTGATTTTTAGCCTTCTCTTTAAGACCAGTTTACTGTAAAATTTTCTTTCTCAGATTTCTAAGGTAAAACATTCACCCTGCCTAATTTTACGCCATGAGCCCTGCTAGATGCAGGAGGAATGCTTCTGATTTGTAGCATCTCCAAAACCCAATCCACATAACTGCTAAATTACCGCTTCATTACATTCTTTGCTGACCGAGTCAGAGCCATGGAAATCTGTGACAGTGCCCATTCATTTTTGAAAGCTCTTATTCAGAAGGAGTCTGAGACATGATCTCAGAGATGAGACTGGGCCCTTTCTCACATGAGATAATAACAAGTATATCAGTTTAAAATATCAACAGTGTTAATTCCAAAGTATTTTAACTCTGAGTTACCACGCTTATCCCATGGAATTCTCTAGCACAACACATTTCAACAGCTACTTCCCAAATTAGCAAATTTCCTGACTCCCCTGACTATGCAGCATAGCTGTGCATTTTCAAAATGAAGTCACTGCAAACAGTAGAGTATTATAGACCTGGGTAAGCCTCTGGAAGAGGCTTTGCTGAGGCAGGGGGAAAATGGATAATATTTCTTTTTGCAAAATCCCTTGTTATCAGCCTGCCGATGAGACAATTTCAGGCTACACAGAAAAAGGTGAAAGGCTTGCATGAAAATTGACTTTTCTGAGATGACATGTCAGGGCTCACAGGGAAGCACAGATGCTTTGGAGTCTCAGCATGGGTTTACAGGAACTCCTTGGGCTACTGTGGTGAAGTGAGAGACAAAAGAATAGTAAACTGTAGTATATACACCTCTATCTCACCTGGTGATAGTAAGAATATCACCAAGCTGTAAGGAGAGAGCTCCATAGCCAACGAAAGGAAGAAGACATAGCCATGAAAGCCTCTTGTATGGATACCAAAGTGACAAACATTGTTGTACTGTACAATGGTGGTGAGGCAATGGGACAGGTTGCCCAGGGAAGCTGTGGATGCCCCATCCCTAGAAGTGTTCAAGGCCAGGTTGGATGGGGCTTTGAGTGACCTGGTCTAGTGGAAGATGTCCCTGCCCATGACAGGGTGATCTTTAAGGTCCCTTCCAATCCAAACCATTCTATGATTCTATGATATGGGCAATGCAACATAGAGCAGGAGAATATAAAAACAAGTTCCTGCAGCTCAGCAAAGACATTACACATCAGCTGGGAGGCAGTAATTGGCTGTTCATGTACCCAGGCTTCTCTTATTTCACATTCAGTTCATAAACTTAGGCACTCGAAGTGATTTAAATCGATGTGTTGAGCTCCACAACTGTAATAAGCTAAAATTTACAGTCTGTTATGAAGTCTTGGATGACAGGCGATGAATTACTGAGCAAGTAAACTTGATCACTTTCTGGTAAGTGACATGCCCTTGGTGAAGTGTTAGGTAAAATCAGTTTAAAGCAAATAATTCTATTTGAATATTTAAACCAAAATATTCTTGTAGTCTTTTCAAAATGTTTTTGTCGTTGATGGAAGAACATCTTTGCAGACAGTTTGTAATTGCACTGAAACCTGAGGGATGTATTAATATAGAAACTAAGTTAGGTAGAAATAGCTTAGCATATATTTTGGGTTCTTTGTTATTCAAGACAATTTGGAACCTGATAGATTAAATTAACAATGAGAAATGACAGTTAGAAGCAACTATCTTAAAATATTACAGGAATTCAGAGACTAAAATGATGTATCAGTCTTATGAAAAAGTGTATAATAATGGGAGCATCCTCTGAGACATTTGCATGTAACTCTAGGGCTATGATTTGGTCACCATTTAACTTCTTCAATACATTTGATTTCACCTTGGGATTCTTTCACATTTGAAATGTTTTTGTCTACAGTTTCAGGTTATAAATGTAGTTCCTTCAAAAGTTATTTAAATTATCCAAAAACATTTGGACAAATGTGAAATATCAAGTTAATACAACGTTTCAAATACATTTTCTGTCATGGCTGTTAATTGATCAAGAAATCGAGGAAACTTGGAACTATAAAAAGGACATGCTTAAAACTATTTAAAAATTAAATTAAAAAAATCTTACATATTCTTTCCAATTGATAGAGAAAATAATCCTTCCAGGGAACTGGTATGCTTTCTGAATACTTCTAAAAAAGCAAGAGTAGGAATATAATGTAATGGGATGAAAAACTATAAAATATCAAAGCACTACAGGGAAGTGTGTCTCACAGACACATTGCATAAATTGGATGAATGGGTAGATAGAATGCATACTGTAAATAACAATGATAAGTAATTATAAATATTCTAGTTTTCTCATGAAACAAAGACCACATTTTAAACAATGTCTGACATTTTGGTATTGAAAAGCAGTAGGAACTAGGTACACTCGCAGTGTACCTGCGGCATACACCACTCCTTCACTGCCTGCACCTAAACTGAAGCTTTCAGTCTATGTTCACTGTATACACAGTCTGGTCCCTGTATCAGATGATATATAATTTCTCATATCCATTCTTTTTATCATCTAGAGAGCCCTGGACAGGACCACAGAATCCTGTGCAGTTTTACGGTAGAGAATCTCACTAATATATGCTTCTGTTTAAAACTATTTTAGAAAAGCAGTGATGCAGCTTGTTAAGGAAAGGCATGGAAAACTTACTTATAACTAGCTGATGCTTTTCCCTGTTCAGTGGTTCTGTACCTTCAAACAGGCCATTTTAATTTCTTATATTAAAAATAGCATTGCTTGATGCCATGTTGGGAACAAGCAGGCCTGAACTGCCTGGTAGGCTTTTCACAGGGCTACCAGCATAGCCCCATAAGACAGCAGAGCTCTGGCTGAGAGCAAGTTCTTTGCAAATGCAGACTCTGACTCCTATCCCCTCTGGACTACAAGTTGCTTTCCTCTGATTCTAAGCTATCACAATTAATGAGCACAACAGTACATATAATAGGAGTGCAATTTGCAGCCTGCCAGACTTGATATTTTACGGCATAGTGCCAAGCACATGGCATGCGTATAAGGGCACGACAATGCCTGTGTTGCACAAAAGACAACCCTGGATATCTTAGAAGATTGTATTAGGAAGAAGCAGAAAAAATCTGTTAATGATTTGAGAACAAACTGTAGGTCAAAGACCCTGGCGGAAAGCATCTTCTCTTGGACACCCATGTTCCTTCATGAAAAGAATTAGCTGGCTTATTCCAAATCAGAGCAGTGGGATGACCAGAAAATAAAGGATCCAAACTGAAATAAGGAATAAATTAATGTGGCAAACAGATTTGAACAATTATTCAAATAATCTTAATTTTGAACCCTAACATTCCCAAGCTATGTAAGCTTGGACTCCCCAGCATACCTCAGTCTGGAGAGATAGGGGAACACAAGCGCACCTGGTATGATTTGAAAACAAGGTCAGTTCTGCTCAGGTCTCCATGGGACACAGAAAGTTAAGCATGCTCAAGACCTAGGCCCAACATACTCAGAATGTTTTCAGCTCACTTACAAGTAGCTTTGACACTGCGAGTGGCCACTTTTTACATAATTATTAGTTGCCAGTCAGGAAGTTGGGACATTTGGTTTCTGCACTTTCTTGGTTTGAAGAGGGTTGAACCACATCTTTGACATTCCAGGGAAGAGTCCTCATTTCAGGGATCTTGAAGTACTCACTGTCCAGAAGTATGAGTATAAGAGTCATGGTATGAAAGAAAGAAAGAAAAATTATAAAACTGGAACATGATTCAGGTAAAAGATAATTTATTTGTTGGAGAAAGTCATGGTTTGTACATGTTAAACTACAGTTATAATAAGTCATGCCTTTAAATATAAGATCACCCCTGAAAGAAAATGAAAAAGAAAACCATAGATTAACAAGAGTAGAAAGTCTGAGAAAATCAAGGCCTAACTGAGTATCCTTACTTCAAGAATTGGAGAAGCTTAGGGTGACCTAAGAGCGCTACTAACAACAGCAGGACTTTCTTTTAATCCTAACCACAGATGGGTGAGTTTTCATCATGGCTTTTTTTCCCTCTCACACAGCTACTTCATCCCCTACATTTGTATTTCTATCCAGTTTTTCTATAATTTCTGTCCATTTTTACATAAACAACATATGCTTAATCAGATTACTTCCACAGGAAACCAGCCTTGAAAAACCTAATTGTCATAAATATTAGAAGACAGTATGACTTTTGTTTATAAGAAAAAAATAATTTTTCTGTTTTTACTTTCAATGAATGTAAAAGTCAGATGAAACTCATTCACTTGCTGCAAAAGTCAATTCTGATAATAATTAGGATTTTAAGTTGATTTATTTGCATGCATATATTTCCTCTCATCTGGAAATATTCCAATGTACTGATTAATTTAGTATAGGAAGGTAATACAGAATAGTCGTGGAAGGAATTATAAAAATAAAATTAACTTTACAAAAAGCTATGTAAAGACAGTGTTGCGTTCATGCCATCGTGTGGCATTAATTACAGTTGAAAATCACCAGTTGTGCCCATTAACGTGTAAGAAATTAATAATTCAAAAGTCTTTGTGCCTTGCAACATCTCAAACTAAATCTTTACTTTCAACATAGAAAATTCTAGACAAATCTTTCTGAGATGAAATTAATGAAAAGAATTTCAGTGCTCAGTGCGGGAATCAGCAAGTTGGTACCTTTTTCTCATATGAACTATTTAATCTCTTAAGCTTAGAATTCACTTGAGAAATCAGTTATGAGTATAGCAAATACCTTTGTCAATTCATGCATTTTGCATTAAATTAAATATATCATAGTATGTGCTTATATAGTAAATCAAAAACTTTCGAAATTGAAGTGCTCTATTAGTTTTTCTGGTTAGAAACAAGCACATCACCGGTGATTTAAAAAAAAAAAAAAAAAGATTATTCAATTAATCAAAGAGAAAAATGAAAACCTGTAACTAACTATGAGGGAGAAAGATTCTAGATAGCAAATGGCTCTTCAAGTAGCAGAAAAAAACCTAAAGTAAGGTTTAGTGCTTTCAAGATGAGGCTAGAGAATTTTGAACTTGAAACTGCAAATTTTAGTGGTAAGTTATTAATCACTGGAGCAATTTTCCAAGCATACAATAGTACTCTAGAATTTGAAGACTTCAAATCATTCTCTGCTAAAAGAAGACTTTACAGAAGTTACTTGCATGTGTATTTTATAGTTTTAAAAATACAGTTTATGAATTGCAATTAATATTGCAAATATATATTTCAAGTCAGCAAACTCTATTTGTATGGGATTCCCTTGAAATTTCACATTCTGTCTTCATTCAAGTATATTTTCACCAAATTAACAATTTGATCTCATCTGACAGCTCTACCTCAGGACAAGCCTTCTGGAAAGTCAAATAAAAACATTCCAGGTGTTTCGGAGGACAGGAATGACACCAAATGGGTATTTTGGCATTAAAATGGTCTGACAGAGACCAGAGACCATCAGAGATACTGATGATTTTTTACGCATATATCTTGGCAGAAAAAAATGACATTTCAATAAGGAATATAGTTTTTCCTGCTATAGAAATCAACTAACTGGAGATTAAGATATAGGATTTTGGAAAAATCTCAGCCTGCAAATATTTGCTAAGGAATGTTGAGAATTCATTCAGTAAAGTCTCTGAAGACTTGTTTTTCACTGAGCGAGGTCGAGTACCTCAGAGCTGTTCCTGCTAACTACCTGGCTGTATGCTTTCCCCACATTGAAGGTGCATACCTCATTTCTTCACAACTCCCAAAGCTGCTGCATGTCTGTATGTAATATAGTCACCGTGAGACCTGAGTATCCTCCTGTTCAGAACTGCAGAAGTGAAGTTAAATTTTCTCTAAAATGTATAGTAGCTCAGAATTAGAGCCAAGCTGTTTCAGATGTATAGCTTACAGGTCTGGTTTGCATTTGGACAGTTCAAAGTACAGACAAAGTTTATACAGATGTACCCGGAAATGTTCTGTAAGGTGACAGAATTTTATGGGCTGTGCTGTGCATCATGTATTTTGAGAAATATGTATATAGAGAGAGATAAGTATATTAGATTTGTTGCTAATTTTAATTCTTTTATTTGTTCCAATTTAGATTAAAGTTACTTGGGTAGTACCTTAATGCTGACCACATAAACTTGATTTCCACCTGGCTTTCAGGTTTTTTTATTAACAGAATTTTTTAAAGTAATTATTTGCTGATTCCTTCTCTTGGTTGACCTTCCTTTGTAGACATTCAAACTAAATTTTGAATTTAGATTATATGGGAAAGTTTCACAACTGAAAGCTTATGGAGATAAATCCCTGCCTATTCCCTGTGAATTTTAGAATTTCCATAGAAGTATTAAAAGGAGTGTCAGTTTCTGTGAATTTAGTAAGCTTTCCTATCCACAGACTGCCGGCCAAACAGACTATGAACCACAGCTTAAGTAGACAGGCATCTTGAGTGGGATGTGAGTGGGGAAAACCTTATCTGAGGGAAGGAAGTGAGGTGGGGGCATATTTAATAGATGTCTTGACCACTCTTTCAACAAAATAACAAAGCGCTGGGCAATTTTAAAAATTGCTTATGAAAACATGGAGGTGTCAGGGAGGAAGAATTTGTAGCAAGCTCCTTTTCACTTCTACACAGAGAAGGTGACTTGGACACAGCTGGATGCAAAGCCAAGTCTCGATTCCTTTGAGCATTGGTTTTGCCTGGCAGTCATGCTATTGCACAGTCCCACTGCTGCTCATCAGTAGCCTGTAGCAGTCACTGTGTGGAAAGTAACTTTCCATCAGCAATCAACATAAAAACCTGACAATTTGCGGGTCATTCCTCCCCTTCTCTCCTGATGCTGTATAGCAAGGGTGAATGCCTAGAGGACATAATATTTTGGAGAACTCTCATTAGCACTGGTCAGTGTACCCATGTGGTAACAGACTCCTATCCAAAATAGGCTTTTCAGGGTCCTGTGGGTAAGCTCTTCACTCATGCGCCATACTCCTTTACATCTCAGACAAGTGCAACTAAAGCATGCACTCACAGAGTTAGGCTCTTCCCTTTGCCAGGGTCTTTCAGATGCCTTCAGGCCGCAGGGTGCAGCTAAGTGACTATGTGACACCGGAGTACTCCTTCATTACATCTGCATGACTGTTCAAGCCCAGTGAGTTAAGAAAGAAAAACCTCACTTCCTCTCTTGTTTCTTCACCTGAGGCTTTATACAAAGCTTCTCTTGAAGACTGAGAAGTTTTTTCAGGACCTTGTTCTTGTAGGTGCACTGGCTCTAGCTAGGATGGAGTTAACTTTCATCATAGCAGCCCACATGGGGCTGTGCTTTGTACTTGTGGCTAAAATAGTGTTGCTAACATAACAGTGTTTTGGCTGTTGCTGAGTAGTGCTTGCACAATATCAAGGCTTCGTCCATCTCCCCACTCAAAGTGAGCAATCTAGTCAAGAAGTTCAGAGGGGACATAGCTGGGACAACTGACCCAAACTGACTAAAGAGATATCCCATACTGTATGAATGTCATGCTCAGCAGTATTAGATCCTAGAAAGGAGAAGGAAGGAGTGATGTTCATGTTTATAGCATTTGTCTTCCTAAGCAACTGCTACTTGTGCTAAGGCCTTGCTTTCCATGAAGTGACTGGACGCTTGCCTGCCGATGGCAAGTAGTGAATGAATTCCTCTTTTTGCTTCACTTGCGTGTGCAGCTTTTTCTTCAGTTACTAAACTGTATTATCTCGATCCATGACTCTTCTCTCCTTCCTTCTATATTCTTTCTGTCTTGTGGGAGAGCGGAGTGAGGCTTGGTAAGTGTATTGGCTTTGCATGGCAAGGTTTTGGTAGCAGGGGGACTACAGAGGTGGCTTCTGTGAGAGGCTGCCAGAAGCTTCCCCTGCATCTGACAGAGCCAATGTCAGCTGGCTGCAGGACAGATCCGCCGCTGGCCATGGCCAAGCCCATCAGCAACAGCACTAGCACCTCTGGGATAACAGAGTTAAGAAGGGGGAAAAGTTGCTACAGAACAGCAACTGCAGCTGAAGAGAAGAGTGAGAATATGTGAGGGGAATAGTTCTGCAGATGTCAAGGTCAGTGAAGGACAGGGAGCAGTAAAGTTGCTCCTGACAAGATTCCTCTGCAGCCCATGGTGCAGCCCATGGTGAGGCAGGCTGTCCCCCTGCAGCCTATGGAGGTCCACGGAGGAGCAGAGATCCACCTGCAACCTGTGGACGACCCCACGCTGGGGCGGGTGGATGCCTGAAGGAGGCTGTGACCCTGTGGAAAGCCCGCGCTGGAGCAGGCTCCTGGCAGGACCTGTGACCCCATGGAGAGAGGAGCCCAGGCTGGAGCAGGTTTGCTGACAGGGCTTGTGGCCCTGTGGGGGACCCACACTGGAGCAGTCTGTTCCTGAAGGATGGCACCCCGTGGAAGGGACCCACACTGGAGCAGGGGAAGAGTGTGAGGAGTCCCCCTGTGAGGAGGAAGGAGCAGCAGAGGCAATGTGTGATGAACTGACTGCAACCTCCATTCCCCGTCCCCTTGTGCCGCTCAGGGGCAGGAGGCAGATAAAACTGGGATCAAAGTTGAACCTGGGAAGAAGGGAGGGATGGAAAGAAGGTGTTTTTAAGATTTGTTTTTTGTTTCTCATTACCCTACTCTGATTTGCTTGGTAATAAATTAAACTAATTTTCCCAAGTTGAGTCTGGTTTGTCCATGATGGTAATTGGTGAATGATCTCCCTGTCTGTATCTCAACCCAGGATCCTTTTGTTATATTTTCTCTCCCCTGTCCAGCTGAGGAGGGAAGTGATAGAGTGGCTTTGGTGGGCACCTGGCATCCAGCCAGGGTCAACCCACCACAGTGGGTGTTTGTCTGCTGGCTGGGGTCAATCCACCACAGCAGCCGAGGAGCTGCGCACTGAGCTGTGGTCTGTATCTCAAACTTTTGCATAGGCAACTTCCAGCTTTTCCATATGAAGCTGTACTGCTGAGAGATTTTGTTTTAGGCAGAAGCTGCATTGCTGAGAGATTTTGGTTTTGGAGGAACTCTGTGCCTCCTTTTCCAGTTGTGCTTAGGAGACGCTGCTTGCAGCAGAGCCATAAGTGAGTATGTTCATAAGGAGACTGGTCCCTGCTCTCCTTATATCCCATGTGGCCCCTATGGCCCTGTGCTGGTGTTTTCCATAAAGAGGTAGAAAAGTTGGACAATAAGAACAACAGCCTACTATGCCCGTGGATAGATATCAAGTCAGCCAATTGGTTCACTACAGGCAATAGCTCAGGAGTGACCTAGTATCACATAGACTATGACAGGGAACGAGGCTCTGAAGCCAAACTGGGAGCAAATCACTATTTTTTAGTGATACATGCACTCTAGTAGTATCCACTGTTTTGAATATCTGCTTCTGTAAATTACCTAAACATTTAATGTTATTGTATCTCTACTTTAATTAGTATCATTACTGCGTCAAATTTGAGCGCCAACAGAAACAAAAACTATATTTGTTGTTCTCTGGGCAGCACTTCAGGCTGAAAAATAGTATAAAAAATTGTGCTGAGGTTTTTGGGCCAACAAAGGACACAGAAATAAAAAAAAGAAACCCTGCCAGTCTGAATTTAGCAAAACTTCTTTATCAACTACAGTTATCAACATATAAATTTTAATTGAGGGGTTTGAAGACCTTATTCAGAAATTGCTGGCTATATTGGGGCCTACAAGAAAGATGGGGAGAGGCTGTTCAGTAGGGCCTGTTGTGATAGGATGAGGGGTAATGGTTTTAAAATAGAGGGAGGTAGATTTAGATTAGATATTAGGAAAAAATTTTTTACAATGAGAGTTGTAGAACACTGGAACAGGTTGCCCAGAGAGGTGCTGGATGCCCCATCCCTGGAAACATTCAAGGCCAGATTGGATGAGGCTCTGAGCAACCTGATCTAGTTGGGGATGTCCCTGCTCCTAGCAGGGGGATTGGACTAGATGACCTTTGAGGGTCCCTTCCAACTCTGACCATTCTATGATTCTATGTTTCTGTGAAGTGACAGTTGATTAAAACATTTAATTCAGCTGCCGATTTTCAAATTTATAGGGAAATGTAGCATTGCCAAAACCAAAGAGTTAAGTCCCATTATTATTGTTTGCTGGTGAGAAAATATTTTTTCCAATAACTATGTAAGAAAGTAGGGCAAGGAGAACTGAATGTTGAAACAGTTAGTGCAAACTGTTCCTATTACAGTGTCTAGTAGGGTAGCGGGTGAAACAAGCTGATCCAAGGATGCACTAGAAGCAGAGTCTCTAGGGTACCTCTAGGCGGAGCAGTTTTCGTTTACGTTCTTCATAAGTGCATGAAAGTGTTTGTTCTCTGAAATCATGTGCTGTCATTAAGAGTTGGGTGGCTCTAACAGTCGCGTGAGAAGGAAGGAGTCCATATACCTGCATCCTCTAACAGGGATCTGTTCCTTTTCAGCATACAGGGTCAGTTGCATAATAATGTTACTGTATTAACAATTCACTTTCAAATATCCAACTGATACATAACAGATCCTCAGAAGCCAGTTAGAGACTGTTATTAAGAAACAGCATTTGTCTTAGTGTGATGCCATAACTAATGCTTTAGCAAAATATATTTGTGTTCCAGGGTGAAGACCTTTGTAGAAATAAAGCATCTGGTGTATGGTTCACACATCCTCCATCCCCCTTGTTATTTTGGAAAATATTTATGTCATTTTTAGAGATGTTGTTTTCCAAAATGGAAATTTAAGCAAAAAATTTCTAAGAATCTGATTAGGAAAAATAAATATATATATATAAATTTATATGTGAATATAAGAAAATGGTGTAACAGTTTGTTGGAGAAATTCTAGTCAAATCAACCATGCAAATGTGACATCCTTATACACATTTTGGTTTTTAGAAATCCTTACCTTTCTTCTTGAAATGTCGAAACAGATAAGTATTTGGATACTCCATCTGACGTGAACTTAAAGTCGAGGAACTGAACAGAAATTTACTCTTGATTCCTGTCCCACGGCTTTAGCATCTTGCATGAGAAAGGAGGTATTGGCTCTCCTATGATCGCAGTACTCCTCCCGCTGGTGACCAGGAACTGTGCATGAGAGGAAAGAAATCACCTGAGTTGAATGCAGAGGGAGTGATTGGACTGGATTGGTGCTGCAAGAGTAAACTTTCAAGGAAGCATCAGGAGGAGACTGGGAATAATGGCCTGATCAGGAAGATTGAAACTGGGGAAAAAACAAAGGGAGAACGGGAAAAAAAAAAAGAAAAAGAGCTAGGAAGAGATCAGAGGAGATCTTGGAATAAGTACTAAGAGGTCATGGGCCAGAGTATACTAACACCAAAGGACAAAGGTGCAGAAAGGTGAAAGACTGAACAGGACTTAAGATCTCTGATAACTCCACTCAGTCAAAATAGGTGTAAAGTCCACTGGTAGAACGTGTCTCTTCAGTAGTGAAGTCAAAAAAGAGGACAATATATGTTTTTATTGCCAGTCATTCTTTTGGGACAATTAAAAGGGACCTCTGAAAAAAAAAATCTAAAATTCCAAATATCTTATCCCACAAGTTAACAATGAGACATCACAATTCAGATACTAGGAAAGAAATTTCACAGTGAGGCTGGTTAAGCAGTGGAACAGCTTGCCAAGAGAAATAGTGACATTTCCGTCATTAAAGATAGTCAAAAACTTGTCTGGACATGACCTTGAGCAAGCTGTTTTGGCTTTAGTGTTGCACTTGCTTTGAGCAGAAAGCTGGATGGAAGACTGGCAGAAGTCTCTTCCAATCTGTATCTTTCTGTGAATTTAACATGGATTTTCTGGGCAAGGTTCCAGTTTCTGATGGAAGAGAAGAAAATCTAAAACTTGTACACACCACAATCAAGCAGACAAAAGTTTATCTTAACCCTGGCATTTCTTATCTCTGCAATGCTGATCTGATAGCTTCCAGTAAGAATTCTTTTAGACTCTTTTCAGGCATAGCCCTGTGCTTCACCCATGTGATATGTGCCTTATTTAGGTGATGGGCTGACTTGGGGCTGAGAGGCAAGGAAGGCAGCATCATCAAGACCGTGTTCTGATGCATTTCAACTACTGAAGTCAGTGAAGAAAGCTTCGTAGCACAAAAAGAAGTTTCATTCAGGCAAGCTAGTGTAGGCCTGGAGAACTAGGAGTTATCCCCATTTGCGTCACCGAGCTGAACAGACTGCCTATTCAGGGTAAACTTTTGATGAATGTTTTCCTAGTTTTACATATGTATGACTTCCCATACGGAATTTACTTAGTGGAAGTGCTGGGCACAGGACAACAAGACAAATGGATGAAAGGGGTTTTATACAAGCAGAGATTAAGTGAATTTAGGATCTTTCAATATGGAAAAGAAATAATGAAGGAGGCAATAGAACAAGCACATGTAAGGTCATGACTGCCCTGAAAAAGGCGAATAGGGAATAATTTACTATTTCTTACAAGAACTACAGGAAACATCAAAAGAAATTACCAAGCTGCAGATCAGAAGCAAACAAAGGACATCTTCCACACAAAGTGTTATTAAACTATAGAATTCATTGCCCCAGAAAGCCATACATGCCAAAAATGTAAATAATTTGTAAAAGTGATTAGACAAATCCACAGACAATCATCCATCAAAGGTTATTAGAATGAAAAAGGCAGATATAACCTTTGACTTGGGAAGTCCCTCAAAGAAGTGACTTAGCATGAGGACATCCATTTTGCCTATTGACATAAGTGCACCCGTGCTAAGTGTTCTCATCCATTCACAAGCGACTGCGTAAACAGTCTGGGCAGATAACAAATGGCATGTGCCTAACAAATAGCAGTGTTATCTCCTTTGACCAGATGCAAAGATAGATATTATGATTTAAGTGCCCATTTGTTTTACACAAAGGATGTGACATGTTGCAAAATGCACTTGCTTTATTGCCATGAATCCAATAATCCTGAAAACCAAGCATTGGGATCCCGGAATAGAGCCAGCTATAATGTAAAAATAATGCATGAGGAAATGTGTTGCCAAAATAAAAGTACCACCTTTGGAAGAATGGATTTACCACCACATCCAAAGAGTTTCCTACTCTTTATTTTGCTGGAGTTATAATTTGGGTCTGGCTTTTTTATTTATAATAACTTAAATGAAGGATAATTAATTGCGTGTTTTGTTTTCCCGTAACAAGTGGTCTTCCTAGTATTTGAAGGAACAGAATCACTGCATACTCTCCCTGCTCTTATTCTCTTTCCTTGTACTTTCTGTTCTGGCTGCTGATGTATGTGAAACATATTTTTGTCTTCACACTTGGGACAGTAAATGTCATTTTTTACTGAGGGTTTTCCATTATTGCTTTAGTCAAAGATTCACTAGCATTGCAAAGAAGCAATTAAAATACCTTTCACTAACTTTCCCTCTTATATTTTTGGGGAGAGTATTCTTTTGGCTAAGCAACCACAATTTTCCACATATGCAAGGGGCTTCACCACTTTGATATATTGAAGCTTAAAAATTCCTATACTTGGCATAACTGACTTGGTATTTTGATGGAGCATCCAGTACTCTTGCTGTTACTTTAAGCCATTGCATTGCACTGTCTCCCCAGCAGAGCAGCAACATTCATCCTGAAGTTTCTCAAAGAGAGCTGGGCCATGGTGATTGATGAAACTAAAATGGCAGGGACCTAGCTGCTGCAGAAAGGATCTGGAGGGAGGCCATGTCTCTTCTCTGAGGTATCAGGTCAGCTTTTAAAAGGGGGTGGGAATGTGGATAGATGTCCAACCTTCCTCTTATTAAAAAGTAATATGAATTGATCACCTAACAGAGAACAGAAATGAATCCCAGGAGGTGGCTTTTTATGACTTTAGTTTCATATATCTTCCTGTGAGTCTAGCCCTAGATGCTGTCTTCTCTGACATTGACAGTTAAAAATACCACTGTGGTAGCACATTAGACAGATACATGCCCCTATGCAGTGGCTAGTTCAGATTTACAGCAGACCGAGCACAGTAATCAGCACATCAAGGACATCCCATCATGCTGCTGACTACAGTGCTTCTTGTCCTGCTGTCCATTGCTGCTTGGTAATCTCCTCCAAGTGCTGTTGCCTCCAGAAAATTGAGAATGGTCCCATCTCACTCATTTCTCAGGGCCACTGACCAACAGATAGCCCTGTCTAAAGCTGTAAAGGAAAAAATTTGTATTCTCTTCACTGGAGAAAAGGTGACATATTCTGAAGAATTTCAGGCAGTTGTTGCAGAAGCAGCATTCAGAATAGCCAAAATCTGATTACATTAGAGTTCTCACGCAGGCTAGACAAGACCATTGTAGAATCAAGAATGGTGCCTCTTTCTGGCATGGATGTGAACCCAGGCACTAGCCTATAGGCTATTCTCTGAAGATTATTTCTCATGCTAGATCTGGATATATTGCATTTTATATATCTAATTAAGCCGCAATTAGGACAGATTGTAAACAAGAAAATGATATTAACACACAGGAATGGGGGACAAACTAGCTCCTTCAGACCATGTTAAATACAATTGAAGACAGATACTCTTCTTGTTTGGCTGTTGGTTGTAGACAGCAAACTGTTGGTTGTATCAGATTTTTCTATGATTCTGTGAATTTGCTGAATCTAAGAGAGAATGAAATGTCATTCTCTAATCTCTGAGCAGAGGCTCTCACCTCAAAAGAAGATGACTTGGATTCCCATTTCTTATTCAATGAATATTTGATGTAAATTACTTTTAAACTTTTATCAGAGCAGCTACTTGAATCCAGGTGAGCAATCTAACCGAGTAATTGCCGTTCTTTATAGACTGACAGTAAGTTTATTAACCCATCTTTTGATATGAAATTAGGAAATGTGATATTAGGAAAAAATTTTTTACAATGAGGATTGTAGAACACTGGAACAGGCTGCACAGAGAGGTGGTGGATGCCCCATCCCTGGAAATGTTCAAGGCCAGGTTGGATGAGGCTCTGAGCAACCTGATCTAGTTGGGGATGTCCCTGCTCCTTGCAGGGGGGTTGGACTAGATGACCTTTGAAGGTCCCTTCCAATCCTAACCATTCTATGATTCTATGATTCTATGAATAATTGCTGGGGTGTAAGCAAATGTGTACTTCTCCCAAACTGTCTTGTCTTCTCACCTGGTTCCTGTGTGAAACACAGTTGTTTTCTTAATGCACCACATCTAGTTTTCATGGGATGAGCAGTATCATATCTAATAAAAGTGCTTGTGGCCATAATCCTACAGTGAATACACAGCGATGCAAGATTGAAGGGAGCTTCAGATACCTCTAGTTCAGCCTGGCCCCAAGAAGGAGTGACTTCAAAGCTATGTCAAGCTGCTCAGGAGTTCATCCAGGCATGTTTTGAAAATCTCCAAGGATGGAGATTCCCCATCCTCTCTGGGCAACTTGTGCCAGTGCTCAGACACTCTTCTGGAGTTGAATTTTTTCCTTCTGTCCACTTGGGATTTTCCTTGTTTCAGCCCATTAGTATTGTCTCCACTCCTTTCTTTGTGCACCTCTGAGAAGAGTCTGACTCCGTTTTCTCTACAACACCCCTTGAGTAGAAAAACACAGCAATGAGATTCCCCCAAGCTATCTCTCAAATTAAACAAAAAAATTTCACAGCTTCTCACTGTACGTCATGTGCTCCAGCTGCTCAAACATCTCAGTGGCCCCCTGCTAGACTCACTACATTTGTTCTGCTGTGCTGCAAAGTCTATAGCAGCCATTGACTTTTGATCTATTCCTGCTTCTTCTGCTACCCAGCTGCGTAATTCTGAGAAGACCAAACCACAATAATTTTTCTTTTTCTCTTCCCACTTTGTTTACTGTGTCCCTTTGGGATGTGAATGCTTAGAAGTAGGAATTACTTCTACCATTTGTACGTACAGTTCCAAATATATCAGGATTCTGATCTCTATTGGCTTCTGGGCATCGCTACAATAGAAAGAGCAATAATACTTATCCACAGAAAGCACACAGGGAAAAAATTATCGAATAGGAAGAAAGAGAAAGACTTAACCAAAAAAAAAAAAAGCTAAAGTATGAAATGAGGAATGATGATTTTTTGCTGTGCTCAGATTATTTCTTTCGCAGAGCAAAAGTAGAAGTTAGTAGAGTGGAATAACCACTCTATTTTTTCCCCCATTTTTTTCTTCACTGCCTGGAACCACCATCCTTGTATCTTCCACAGTCACTGGACAAAGGTAACCACATGTCCCGTTTCCTTTACGCTAGAGTGCTCTCTGCAGGATGCAGTTCACCAGGGCACTTCTCTGAATTTATGCCGATAGATCTTCACTGAAGTGTTGGAGTTGTGTTGTTTTAAATACAGTTGCCTCACTGAAAGCAGAATAAACTCAACAATTCTTAAGTCCAGGCAGGATATCTGTGTAGTAATTAGTGTTCTTGTTGCACAAATGGTGTTGATAATCCTCTTCATGTAAACAGGTGACCAACTGAAGAATATAATAGAATCATAGCGGAAAAGACCTCCAAGATCATTAAGTCCAACCATCACTCTAACACCACCATGCCTACTAAACCATGTTCCGAAGCGCCATGTCTACACTTTTTTGAACACCTCCGGGGATGGTGACTCCCCCACTTCCTTTGGTAGCCTGTTCCAGGGCCTGACCTTCAGTAAAGAAATTTTTCCTAATATCCCACCTAAACTTCCCCCGGCACAATTTGAGGCCATTTCCTCTTGTACATTGAGTGAAGATTAATGCTCTTCACTATACTGTTCAAGGGTAAGCAAATTTTATCATTTATTAAAACTTGACCTCCCTTACTAGTCATTTAGGGTTTTATATAAGCAGTTTTTCAGTTTTTCCCCTTTCTGAGTAGAAAAGGCAAAAATTGTGTGCATGAAGAATTCAAAGTACAGGGGATCAGAAAATTGCCAGGTGTTATAGAACTATTTTCCCCTGGTTTTTTTTCCCCCCCAGAACTTTCTTTTGTTCCAAATTGTTAAAGGAAGTTTTCCCATTTCCAGTTTCTAAATAAAGTTTTGGAAGCATATTCTGGTTTTTTTTTATTTCCCAGTTTTGGAGGATTAGAAACAAAGAATCACCTGAAAATGCACATGAAGAGGCCATCAAAACTATTGTAGGTAATTTTGAAAAGGTTTTGTTCATTCTCAATTTTCCTCTATTTTGTAGATACAGGGATCAGATAGTCTCAATGACTACGGTTATAGAAGTGATCAAAACTGATCTTCCAAGTTACAGTTCAAAGTATTAAATCCAAATTCTTGCCTCCTTTCTTAAAGCTGACATATATGCTGACATATATTTAAAACAGTAGATTAAAAGGCATGCAAAAAGAATGGGATTGTCCTGGAACAAAAATGCAGATCAAATTACTAAAATCAGCCAAACAAATAACCCAAACAGAAAATCTCCTACAATTCAATTTATTTGGTGTTGAGACTCTCTTAGATTAATTCAGAAAATGTGATTCTACTTTCGCTTATTTTAAATGACACAGTTCTGTGTAACGGGACAAAATGATCTGTGGAGTTTCTGGTCATCCATGTTCCCCACAGCATTTCTTGACTCAAAAACTACAGGATTCTTGGCTTTCCTGGTTTGAAAATTCTGTTTACAGAATTTTCCTTGTTGTCTAGACAAAACTCTGCAGCTTTTCCCTCAAAAAGAAAAAGAAACAAAATTATACAGAAGTTTTTTTCTGGGAATTATCTAGATTGGTCTAAACAAATTCCATTAACACAGCACTCCCTCTTAAATTAACAATTTTTAATGATTTTTTGTTCTGCATATCGTAGAGTTGACTCTTTCATGAAAAAGAGTAGTTCCATGGAAACATCAGACCAATGCTCAGTGATGGCCAAAAACCATGCTGAGTGCTGGTAAATTGCTAGGAAAAGAATAGAGAATAAAAGATACTGTTATGTCACCACCATGCAGTTTTAAAATTGCTTCTTGACAACTTCCTCCTCTACTCCTTCACTGCAAAAAGGCTATTGCAGGATTAGAAAACATAGACAAGGTCAACAGTGAGGATAAAAGGTATGGAAAGCCTCTATATGAGAACTAGATAAAGACTCTTCAGTTTAGGACGGAGGTAACTGAGGTCACGGAAAAGGTACATAAAAAGCCTATGAAATTAATACAGCCTGGGGGAAGAGAGGATGCAGGATACTACTTCTATAAAAAAAATGCAGGAGTCATCAAATAAGGCTAGTAGGTAGCACGTTCAAAACAAACCAAAGGGGGAGATTCTTCACACAGTATTAAACTATAAAACTCCTCGTCAGCTGTTGGTGAGAGCTAACTATTTGCATGGCTTTGAAGGGAGACAAGATGGTGTAAGAGAGAGAAATACAGAAAGGTAAAATACAGAGAGATCACTTCTGCACTGGAAAGCCCCCAGGTTGTGAATCCTTGATGCTGGAAGTGCATTTGGGGCACTTATCACTGCAAGATTTCTTTATTCCTATATTCTTTCCCTAGGTATCTGAGCTGCTGATAGGGAAGGCAGAGGCATGAGGCCATCCATACTTGTGTGGCATTGGCCAAATAACTGCACTTCCTGCATGAAAAACCGTGACCTTTGATCTTCCCTCATATCTGTCAAAAATGAACCTTCTCTACCTTCTTCTAGCCATTGCAAAGGAAGACATTTAGCTCCGGACAAGCTCACTAGATTTTGATTTTCCCTGGATTCTGCATTATACACTGGTTTGTACCAGCCACCCAGGCTCTCTTTCTGCATACTGAATTTAATACAGCCCCAATTCATCCTCTTGCTCTAAACATTGTTTAGAATTCAAGTCAGAGCTTTTTTTCACCTGTCCCAACTCTACCATTGCTGGCTGTCTGTACCGCTCTGACTTAACAGCGCTAGCTGAGCCTTAAAAGCACCTTAGCAGGCTGCTGCAAATACTGCAGGTGGGTGGGAAGCAGGCAAATGCAAAGGTAAAGGGGATGGAGGACATTTATTGCAATCATGGGCATTGTCATGCCCAAACCCAATGCAGTTGTCTTGCCTAGCTCAAACTAGTTCTTAATGATAGACAGTGGGGTCTCAGAAGTGGAGTGCTGGTGCTGGTGCCAGTGTACGTATTCCATACACCAAGCTTGAATAATCTCTTAGGCCCCTGAGTTCCCTGGCCAGAGCAGTAACCACAGTTGGTCTGTCTTCCCAAGCCAATACCGTAGATACAAACTGGCATTCAGATTTTTGTTATCAATATAACACAAAGGCTGGAGTCATAGTAACAAGTCCCTTCTGCCGTCTGGAGTCACAAAATCATCAATTCATAGAATAATGTTGGTTGGGAGGTAACTTTGGAAGTAATCTTGTCAAACACAACATTCTGCATCTTCCTGAAAGAAAAGCCTTTAAATTACAGAAGTAGTCAGTGTTGTCCATCTTGGACTTAGGCTCCAAGGTCTCATCACTCTCCTTGACATTTCTTGCCAGTTGATAAAAGTTACTTCTGGCTTAGTTTTGGCTTCTGTTAATGTTCCTCACGTGCACAATGCTGTTCATGCATTATATGGCTAAGCTGGTATCTAATTCAGGTTTGAGAATTCCCTTAAATGGTATGGCACCCAAAGAGTTACTGTCATAAAGAGGTTAAGGAGTGCATTACAATACGGTGAGTGCAGAGTGCATAGTACCCACATGGAGACAGGCTCCAAGCCAAGCAGAAAGGGTTATAAAATCATTTTAGCCCACCACTATTTATAACTATGGAAGGAATAAAAAAATTATAGAATCATAGAATGGTTAGGGTTGGAAGGAACCTTCAAAGGTCATCTAGTCCAACCCCCCTGCTAGGAGCAGGGACATCCCCCACTAGATCAGGTTGCTCAGAGCCTCATCCAGCCTGACCTTGAATGTTTCCAGGGATGGGGCTTCCACCACCTCTCTGGGCAACCTGTTCCAGTGTTCTACAACTCTCATCATAAAAAAAATTTTCCTAATATCTAATCTAAATCTACCCCCCTCTATTTTAAAACCATTACCCCTAGTCCTGTCACAACAGGCCCTACTGAACAGCCTCTCCCCATCTTTCTTGTAGGCCCCCTTGAGGTACTGGAAGACCGCTATCAGGTCTCCCTGGAGCCTCCTCTTCTCCAGGCTGAATAGCCCCAACTCTCTCAGCCTTTCTTCATAGGAGA
>JAAGAY010002786.1:15376-64150 GCA_011801015.1 Ardeotis arabs | reverse complement strand
AGAGTGTACCCATCCAAGCCATGGGCTGCCAGCTTCTGCAGGAGAATACCGTGGGAGACAGTGTCAAAGGCTTTGCTGAAGTCTAGGTAGACCACATCAACAGCCTTTCCCTCATCCAGCAGATGGGTCACTTGATCATAAAAGGAGATCAGGTTGGTCAAACAGGACCTGCCCTTCATGAACCCATGCTGGCCTGATCCCCCGGCCATCCCGCACATGCCGCATGATCTCCCTCAAGACTATCTGTTCCATAACCTTCCCTGTAACTGAGGTCAGGCTAACAGGCCTGTAGTTCCCCGGATCCTCCTTACAACCTTTCTTGTAAATGGGAGTCACATTGGCAATCCTCCAGTCTTCCGGGACCTCACCAGTCAACAAGGAGCGCTGATAGATGATGGAAAGCGGCTCGGCTATCACCTCCGCCAGTTCCCTCAGCACTCTCGGGTGGATCTCATCTGGCCCCATGGACTTGTGGCAGTCCAGTTGGAGTAGTAAACATTCAAGGCCAGGTTGGATAAGGCTCTGAGCAACCTGATCTAGTTGAAGATGTCCCTGCTCCTTGCAGGGAGTTTGGACTGGATGATTTTTAAAGGTCCCTTACAACCCTAACTATTCTATGATTCTATGAATACCACCTATAAGCAGCAAGCTCTTCCTTGGCTTCAAGGTAGATTATTTTTAAGATGCACAACAGTCAACTCACCTTCTCCACCAATGTTTTGAGGCTAGACATGAGCATTTGCAAACTGAAAAGTCTGTTTAATTTTTTAGGAATCATCATTTGTTTAATGCCAGAAGTCAAATGACTTTTCTATGCTATCAGGTAGCAGCAACTGTAGACACAGAGTCCCAGAAGATAAGACCTTTCTAATCCAACAAGTCCTACTGTGCCAGCTCCCTGCAGAAATTCTACTTACCCAACATGAAAGGTCAGGATGATACTTACTTGTAAGTATGCCCTGTTACTTCATTTCTGACCATAACGTATTCCACTAGCCACTTGGCATACAGCCCTGAGTTATCATGTCCTATTTGCACTGTGGTCAGTTTTCCCAGGTTCTGGCACTGCAAATTAAACAATGAGTTTGTCAGAGTAAGCTAGAAGAGGGCAGCATGTTGGAGGAGTAAACTATTACAGAATATGCTCAGACAGGGAATCAGAAATGTGGTTTTCCTTTTCTGACTGCATGATTGATTCTGGGCTTTTTATGGGTAGGTTGCTTTGGTTTTGTTTGGTTTTGTTAAATACTATTTTGATCAGCAGAGATAACATCAGTTAGAACAGATTTTTCAATTAAGTTTTACCCAATGCATGTGCACACAGACAAATCAGAGCAGAATCACTTCTTTTTTTCCAGTAGAAAAGTATATGACACCTCCCACTATTACAGCACAAAGCTGTAATGTAAAGACAGTCTTGTCCATCCTTGCACTAAGGATTTGTCAGTCTTTTTGCTCTGCATGTCATTAAATATAGACTAAATTTGCTATGTACTGGCACAGGAAGAATTTGTGATTAACCACATAGACTCAAGATATGAAATGTACGGCAAGATTATATAGCAAGGGTAGAATTTAAATCTGAACAAACACATCATACAAAGCATTTTTTGTATCAAGCAATACAAACCTCTAAAGTAATTTCTAATATATTCCTGGGAATCTGCAGGACTCCTGTTTCACCTAGTTCTCCCGAGATACAGATCCAGGGATTGGCTGTAAACATTGAGCCACCAAGTTTCTTGCTAGGAACAATCAATATATGGTACGGTATCACTACAAACACAAGAAGAAATAACACTTCAGAAACAAAGAAGGATACTTATGCAATCTTAAGTGGGGGGGGGAAGATAAGTCATAAAATAATACTGTAGTATCATGAAAGGTTAAAAGAACATCAGAGCTGCTAATTAATCACACTGATACTTATACACTAAGCACTGATTGACAATCAGGAAGTGTACACATAGCAGTCATTAAGAAGCAGAGCTGATAGCAAAACACTGTCAAATGAAAAAAAGAAATACGGATGGAATAATGCCTTCATATGGGTATAATAATTTTTCATTTACCAGCCTCAAAACATGTCATGGTTACTTGTCCCCAGCTTAGAGAAAAGGAAGTAAAGACAGAATATTCATGTATTCAGGACTGTGTTCTAGCTCCGCATGCAACTCAGTGCTCAACTCTTAACTGCCTGCTTTTGTGTGTGCATGTATGCACACTACACAACTAACAGCAATTCCCATCCAATTACTAACAGCCTTTGTTTTCAGAGCTTACTTGCAGCAGCATTCACTACTGTGGCTGAACAAATTCAGTGAAAACACATTATAATGCTGCAAGATTCTCTGTACCATGTTGCTCTTAGTTACGCTGTTAAGACTTCTTGATTTTAAAAAGAACAAACAACTTTTCTTCCCCTCTAACTGGCACCACACACATGCTCAAACACTTTCTAGTCCCCTGCTTTACCAGTAACTCATTCAACATAGTATGCCTGAGTTACAGCCCCTTCTGAGGGGGCATTTGCTCCTGAGGAAATGCCTGTGCTCCCGAGGAAATGCCTGTGCTCTTCAATCACCCAGCATCTCATGCACAGCCCACTATTAACCAAACTTTTATAACAAAATCCAATTATCTCTGAATGGTCATTGTGTTTCTTGGCAATCTGCCCTTCTTTTATAGTGCATAAATGGATTACAGATAGGGCTTTTCAGCTGAGGTGTTTAATATATTTCTCCCTCAATGTCTCCTCAGCTGTCAGTGCCCTCAATAAAGTATTTGGTGGTTGGATTTTCCTAAAAGCTTGATGCTCGCAGCATTTAAAAATTAATTAAAATGTTTCCCTTTTTACTTCCTGTTCTGATAGTCTTAAAATAAGTGACAATTTAACTGCATCCAGCAGATCAGATTTTAGCATTGTCCGGAACTTGCCCGCAAGACCACCAAAAACCATTTTGCTTAGAGGTCCACTTGCTTTGTCTTTCATACACACAAATATGGATCATAACATATCATTGAGGGTAGCTCCTGTCATGGGGCCAGAGGGGTCCTTTCACACACCTCCACCCTAATTTTATAAGTCTTGCTGAAGTCCTTCCTTATTCTGCCTTACTAGTGAGGTCCTGTGGCAGCAGGCACACAAATGCATGAGAACTCTAACATATTTAAGCATCAGCAGCAACAGGTTAAAAGTTTCTCTAGGGTATCTTTAAAAAAAAAAAAAACTATTAGGAAAAAAAAAAATAAAGTACTTCAGTGTGTTGCAGAGTTCTGATGCAGCCCTCAAGGGCATTTCATTGTTATTCCAAACTCAGAAACAGGCATGCAGCAAAGTAGGCTGAGTATAAAAAGGGGAAAGTTTTTTTTTTTATTTTATTTTAATTCCTAGCACGTGTTAAGTTAATATTCTTACCTTGATAATGAACAGTCCATACTGGTCTTGTTTAGTATAATGCAAACAAGCGCACCACAAAATTTTCTGCTCAGAACCATCCCACAACTAAAACAATTAAAGCTGTGCATTTTACCAAGTCAGAAACAAAACCCTTCAGTGACACAGAGAGAGACACTACTGCCTACCACAGAGGATCACAGAAATAGTGGTACAGCATACACAGATGGATACTAGGAAGAAAGCAGAACAATTACATTAAGGCACGTTGCTTTGAGCTGTTTAGTTTTGCATAAGGACTCAACCAAAACTGGAAATCAGACTTCCAGGGAAAGCAAATACTTACAGATTGTTGTGAAAACATTGGTAAAGCAAAAGTAATCAACAGCATTGAATGACAGGAGATGATATAAGAACTGTTCTTTCTCATCATCACAGCGGAGAAATGCATAACGCTTGTAGAGTTTTCTGACAAAGTAAAACAAATTATGTCATAGTAACAAGACACTTTCAGTGAAATGTTTTCTATTGTGCATATTTATTACGTAAACTAAGAACGTGCAAGCAATTACAAGTGCAAAGTGATACTGGTAGAGTCAACAGTATTTAATGTGCCATGATATGTCAACACTCTGCAATTCTGCAGTCTCCCAGGTGCATCAGTCCAAGACTTCACACTATTTTTCACCCCTCGGAAGCAGGGTTTGGGGTGGTCTAAGGGTCTTCTCCCACCCAAAACCACCCTAAAGGATGGAAAATGGAATTTTGTACTTTCGTGGAAAAAATTCTCTGACTTCTTCTGGACATGTAAAATAACAGAACTGAAGTAAAGAGAGTCCTCATAAGTTACTTCTGAGCAGATGGTGCCAGGGGGAGAGTCCTCCAGCACATGGCGTAAGACAGGTAGAAGGCTGTTTTCAAAGGACACTAGGGCAAACGCTGGGGTGATCTGTTTATAATAGGTTATAGGTGAAAATTCAGGGTCTACAACAACCTGCACATTAAGCTAGAGCATAGCTTCAGTGTTGATAGTACACAGCTCCTGATATAATCAAAATCATAAACATGCAAAGGTGGCCTAAAGTCCTACTGTTCCCTGTTACTAGCTCTTTGCTAGGACTGCAACACTGCACAGAACTGTAACTTCTTTTAAGTGGAAATACCAAAAGCTGTAGCTCAGTAGCCTTCTCACTAGTGGAGACACTAAATCCATGCAGAAGAATGCACAGTAAACGGAAACATATTTACTGAAATTACTCAAACACATTATAGAATTTAACACTGCAAGACTTGCAACTGAGAAACCTTGAAAAGAATTTACAATCTCAACTTTTTCAAGTGCAAATTTTGACTGGAAAATACTCTCAGAGTTACTCACTTGTACGTAGCAATTACCACTATTTTTGTTAATTATACAGCCAATAAAAAATACCAGTGTTGGGTGAATAATCATAAAAGAGCATGCCAAGATGCATCAAAATTCACTTGACACTACAGGAATACTCAAAACATTATGAATGTATGAATTAGGTGTTAGAAATGATGACATGGCCATGGATAGGCCATTCCTGCCAGGAGGGCATCCTGACAACTCCCCTCAATTTCAGATATCAATTACAAAAAAGTCAGCAAGTGACTCACAAGCCAGGAATTTGCAAAACAAATCAATGATGATTAACATAGACACATATTCTCACTTACATAACAAACATAGCACTAGAGATTGACAGGAAATGTTCAATGGAAATAACGATATTGAGCCCTAACTCAACATAACCTGCCTGTAACCACAACAGTAGCAAACCCACAAAGGCCTCACAGGTGACTGTGTCCATGTTTCACTTGAACAATCTGAACCACACGTTTAGACAGCCTGTCCACACGAGTATGTGCCTTTTCAATGTGTAAGGCTTCTCAGTTTACTTGTGCACATAAAGGTCTCAGGGGAGTGAAGCTATGTTATCTCCTTCTGTTCCCTAACTCTAGTCCCTTTGCAGAAAGAAAACAGACATGTTTCAGTTTTCTTATATTTTTTAGCAAATGCCAAGTAAAGAGAATGGGATAATTAAAATATTTAACAGTTGCTTAAAAAAAAATAACAACAGACAGTCATGTTAACAGCAAAATGGCAGAAGTTGTACAATTACTTTTAGTACCTTACTGAATTTGGCACTGCTTCCTCTAAAAACAACAAACAGAGCACATTGTAAATCCATGCTGCCTAGAACATCTTTCTTTAAGTAGGATATCTAAATATGCAGCACAAAGCACACAAGATCGCAAAGAATTGATGCCATTCCCATGCAAGTTCCTCCTTTGCTTGTCACTTTCATTTTAAATATATATTTTTGCTGCTGTCTCACTTTGTTCTAGAGAATCAGAATCTGCCTGAGACACAAACAGTGCGTTAGCCAGTGTTAAGACAGTTGGGCTTTTTTCCTTTTTTGGGGATGGAGTACACAGAAAGTCCTCTCACAGCACTTGTTCGGTATGGGACAAACACTGCTAAATTTAACCTGATCTGGACTGTTGACTTCACTGGAGAGGCCTAACCTTAATTTAGAGATACAGGTAGATTTATTAGCTGTCCTCACTCTGTCCTTCAGCTTTTCCTTGCTCGCTGTTGGAAGGTCACAGCTTCATCAGAAAGTCCAACATAATTCAACACAAGGCAAATCTCAAATAATTAGCAGTGCAGGTTCAGGGGGATTGGAGGAGGGAAGACATTTCCTGGAAGGTGATGTGAATGGGAAGAGAGGAAAGGAAGAATAGACAGCGTAAGTTAAGCTGTCTCCAGAAAGAAGCCTTCCATTAAAGCTAATGACAATTCCTAGGGCCAATAGAAGATAACCTTTAATTACCACACAGTAAACAGTATATCCAACCTTATCAGCAATACATTTTTTTTATGCACAGGTTATACTAAATAACCTATATACCAATAACCTCAAATTGTTACTCCTAAAACAATTAGTATTAAATATGGCCAGTACTCTGATTCGTGCAACTATTTACAGAAGAATTATTAATGTTTCCAAAGATAATATCATGTACATGTGCACCAAGTAAATAGGTCCTTGTGCTGAGCATTGTCCTTTTGCTATTCAAGATGCATACTTATAAGAAGCATTAGCACAGAGTACTTTTAACAGAGTTTAAGCCAGCAGAATTTGGAACTCTCTCCAGGTTCAAGTCTTGAGTTTTGACTGACATCCCCCTCCCCCTCATACTTCATATAGTTCTCCCATTTTCTTCCTATAGTTCAATTACTCTAAGTAATGTTTTGGGTCTCAATGGTTGGGTCTTTTCATAAATTTTTAATGACTTTATATACAAGGAATTGAAAGTCACATATTTTGAAGTGTTTAGGAGAAGTAATAAAAACAAAACAAAAAAATGGATCATAATAGTAGATATTTGACTATTACTAACGTAATTCACCTTATGTTCTTAAGCAAGGTACGAATGCAAAACCTTTACCGTGTAGGAGAGGACAAACAAAGCTGAGACATTGTCAGTTTGATCTAGAGATGTGGACATTCATGTTCTGAAAGAGTTAGATGGAAGGTTTCAAAAGATTACCAGATCTCATCTTGAGCTTATTGCCCCAAAATGAGATACAATAACTGATCATCACAGCCTTCCTAGTCACTTTCAAGGTACTGGATGTACACCATTCATCTGCTCTCAAACTACACTAGAAGTTGATTTTCTCTACATTATTTCACATGGCACTGAAACGAGTTACAAAAATGTCTCAGATTTGGAGACAGAAGTGAGAAGCTAAGGAACAGTCATTTTCAGTAACACTAACAAGAACCACAGAAGCACATCTGGATATGCCTTTACACTCTTATAGTATCATGACGGAACTGCAGCCAGGACCTAAGCTGCACTTTGCCATGCACTGCCAAACAATCCAAGGAAAACAAAATATCCCACACTTACAGAGGAGGGTCAAGATAAAAAGCTTGACTCAGAGTAGTGGCATTTGGACTTATACTCCATCCGTTTAATCCCTAGTAATTTTTTAAGATTTCACCTCCAAGTCAGACAGTCTACTCTGACAGAACTGATGCTGTATCTGAAGAATCCCAGCATTGAATCTTAATTCCCAAATAGCTCAATACACAGGTACAGAGACATACTTGAAGGCTACTTTGTTCTATTTCTTTTGCACACTTCTAAGCAGTGGAAAGAATAGGCATTTCTGGGTTTTTGAAGTCAAACAACTAAACAGGTTTAATTTTTTAAAAGCTTTCCCAAGATAAACCATCTTACTTTGTGAGTTCATGATCTGAAAGCAGCTGTTTTAAATGCTTAGAGAGCAATTTCTTCTCCATAGAGAGACGAACCCAGGCTCTGGCCTTGCCAACATCTGTTTTGATCTCACTAATGTTCTGAATATGCCTGAAAAAAAAAAAAAAAAAAAAAAAACACAAAGAGACACTGCCCAGTATTTTCAAAGTGTCACAGTTCTTTTGAACCATGCTAGGCTGAAGAAGGAATTTTGCCAAGAATGCAAAATATCAGGCAAACTACTGGAAAAAGACACATGATCGCCTTAATATTCAGCAGTATCTAAATTCCTTGCATATCCAGCTGAAAAAGAGTAAGAGCCTGAAAAGGAAATACCTGCAATGCAGTGCCCTATTTACAAAATTCTAAACCAGGCCCATTGCCTCATATGATTTAAGAATCAATCTGGACCTTATCACTGCAATATTTATGGCCGAGTGCTTTGTAAAATTACATACTGTCTTTGCATGCTCAGTAGTAGCTTTTCTTGCATACAAGACACAAATTATATATTTCAGAAAGACAAGCATGTCCCTTGAAAATCCTCAATTCACTCCTCCCCACTGAAAAAAATTAGATATTAGTAAGGAAAAAAGAGGAAAGAAAAATCCTTTCAAAATTAATTTAGAAGTTCTGCATATTGTTTTTTGATGTACTGAAAAGAGGGTATTAAGCAGAAGTTATAGTCTTATTCACACTACAGTACTCAATGTTAGATAAACCCATTCTTTAGATCAAACAAGTTTTTTAAACTGCTTTCTTTACTGAGAAGCAAGAATGAGCTCAGAGCTACGCAACCAACTTGGCAAAGACTGAGAAAATGCATATACTACAACTACATCTCTGTGGAAATAAAATAATACAGAATACTTACAAAAAGATGAAAACTGTGTCAGGCTATTTCTATAAGCTAGTAGCTGTAACAATATAAAATCTCCTCAGTATGAAACATATTTTTGTAAAGGTCAATGAAAAGATTGCACTATATACTCTAAAACAGTTCAGCAGGTTCCTTCCCTGCATCCCCCTTCCACCGCATGAAACACATACTTTTCTGTATTGTACACATTATACACAGAAACAAGTACACAAATCTCACAGGTTTTCTGTGTTGGTTTTAATAGCTTAAAACACACCTCATATCCTGGATGAGAGAGATTCTAAGAGGTGACATGGCTGGACTGGTATCAGACTTTCTCCTTTCTGAATCAAGAAGTACACCTAGGTTCAGAAGAACAGAATTTCTTGTTAGTAGAAATCTATCTATTTAAATATTTTTAAATCAATATAAAAAAAAGAAGGTGAATTAACATTCACTCTTCACATGCACTCTTGCATTAGTGGTGACTCACTGCTTTGTGAAGATATTGTGGCATATTTCAACTTCAAATGACATGAAAATCTGATATGCGACACAGATGTTTATGCAGATCATCACACACGGAGCTTTAGCACATTAATGAGCTTAGATTTAGCTGAAATTAGTATGACATCAAATGGCTTAAGACATATACTAGTCAAGTTTAATTTCCTAAAGACTACCTTATTTTCTTTCTATGTAATAAAACTGTCTGGCACTGCTGACACCAGAAAAAAGCGTTCAACATGTTTTACTCAGTATACTACATGTCATATGCTTAAGTAGTCTATCACTTTTCATACTCTTGTAACACTACTACTTTTTAAAGTAGCACACTTGGGGGATTTTAAGCAATACTATTACTCTTATCTTTCAAATTCCACTCTAGAATCAAGCTGTATATTAAATACAGTCCCTGCCCTCAATCCCAATTTAGAAAGCATAAAACTGATTGTAACTTCAGTCTGCCACGAAAAAAATACTGTGGACCAACTGACATTCAGGAGATACTTTCAAAATCTTAGTTTTTGACTGCTTACAGGACCTTGTGCATGTCAGTAATGCTCAGCCTTTTGCCTACAGCAACTTTAAAAAAAAAAACCACAACAAAAAAACCAACCAAAAAAACCACCCCAAAAATAAAAAAACACCCATCTCCTCCCCTAAATCCTTTTGTTCCCTCCAAAGTTATACCCTATGCCCCCATCTGACACAAGAAGCAGTGTTTAAAAATTACATTAATAATCTTAGAAACAGATTATCACTGGATCTTATGTGCAATATTACTTTTATTACAACACTTGATATAGCAAAAATTAAAATATGTTTCTTCACTGGTTTTAGTTTTTTTTAAGTGTCTTTTTCTTTTAAACAATAAGTCTACTGTTCAGCTGTTTTTCAAGGGACTATGGAAAACTTCGGGATGTACAGCACAATTTGATATGCGTATCCATAACATAATATGCTTTCCCAGTCATGCAGTGACTACATGAGGAGGATGGTGTAATGGAGCAATCCATTTTAAAGCCTATCTTTGAAACATCAGAAATTTCTGGTATCTGACTACTGCAGTAGTCAGATATCAGACGCAAACAAGTGCACTCAATTCAAACAAGTTTATTTTTCACAAAACATATTGAGACAATACACAGGTTCATATTAATTCTCTAGCAGATGGAATCCTTGGTTCAGTTATATGGAGTGAAGGATATTTCCAAGGAAACAATCCCTGCATGGTGCAAATCTGCAGATGGCTCTTACAGTTTTTTATCACCTTCTCCCAGCAGAAGTCAATCTTACCTGAGGTACAGAAGCTGCCTGATGTAGTTTTTCTCTGTCTGTTTTCTAGGTAGTGTAACAGATGAGACCACAAAGCAGACTTTCCCTAAAATTAAAACCAAAAAAAAAAATTAGCTTAAAGAAATCACTACCAGCTGAATGAAAAAAAAAAAACCAAAAAAACAACTTTAAATCATCATTGAAAGTATCAGTCATAACAAAAACTTGCTTTAAATATGTTTCTTCCTATAAAGTCATTGGTAAAAACCAAAAACAAGACACAAATTGGAAGTGCTCAGGAGCCGTAAAGAGGTTGAGAAAGAAAAGAAAGATGATTCTGGTAACCAGAAAAAGTCAACTGAACTTAATTTCTCACAGTTCATTAACACAACAAGAAAATATTTAAAGGCTTGTAAAACACTATGTGCGAGTAGAGTTCTAAGTCTGAGGCTGTAACCTGTACTACGCGTCTTGCCCTCCCTTCCTCTCTGGCAGTAAAACCAAAGAGACACAAACCCAGTCTGCATAAACCATCTTACACTCAGACCAAGTCTTGTGCATCTGTTCCCTTCAGGGTAATTAAGGGCTTATAGGTGCATGCTGCCAATTTTCAGAACCTCAAAAGATCCCCCACAATTTCATCAGGCATCATGTGTTTGGATAATCACAAACATAGTAAGAAAAGACAACCCAAAATACAAGCAGGACAATGAAAACTTATCAGCAAAAATACTCCAGCTCTACAGATTATAAAACCAACTTAAAAGTTAAAATTTGGGATATAGTATTTAGGCCAAGATAAATCCATCAAACGATGTCAAAAGTTGCACCTTGCTCAATATGTTGCTTTCTTAAACCTCTGGTGGTTTAAGCAGAGTGTGAGGAAGTCTTTCACTGGCAAACTAAAAAGATTCGTGGATTAATCCTAAAATATTCTGCATGATAAATCAAAATCTTGCAAAGTCGCAGAAAGGCAGCAGTAACTGAACGCAGACTCTCCAGCACATTAATTGGAATTACTTACAGAGGAAATTGATTAGTTTTACTTATCATCTTCCTAAATTATTATATTAACTTGAAATCTCAGTAAAGATTTAGCAATTCTGCATTTCAGAAAAGTAGTCATATTATAAATCCATATTTTTATTTACAACTCTGTGCAGAAAGAAGTCATGACTGTAAAGCAACAGGTGTCAATTCAGCATTATCAATGTCACGTAAAATCATTTAAGTGCCTTCTTGGAGGTGCAGTAACTCTGAGTCAACACTGAAATTTTTAAAAAGAACCCCTATATTTAAAAAATCTCTGAACACTTTAATCCTATAGCTCACTACAGCTGACATAAAGAACTAATGACCATGATGCATCCTGGGCTGCATCAAAAGAAGTGTGGCCAGCAGGTTAAGGGAGGTCATTCTTCCCCTCTACTCTGCTCTGGTGAGACCCCACCTGGAGAACTGCATCCAGTTCTGGAGCCCCCAACATAAGGAGGACATAGACCAGCTGGAGCAAGTCCAGAGGAGGGCCAGGAAGATGATAAGAGGGCTGGAGCACCTCTCCTATGAGGACAGGCTGAGAGAGTTGGGGCTGTTCAGCCTGGAGAAGAGGAGGCTCCGGGGAGAACAGCCTTCCAATACCTAAAGGGGGCCTATAGGAAAGATGGGGGAAAACGCTTCACCAGGGCTTGTGACAGGACATGGGGTAATGGTTTTAAAAGAGAAGGAGGTAGATTTAGATTAGATATTAGGAAAAAAATTTTACAATGAGGATGGTGGAAAACTGGAACAGGTTTCCCAGAGAGGTGGTTGATGCATTATACCTGGAAACGTTCAAGGCCAGGTTGGATGAGGCTCTGAGCAACCTGATCGAGTCCAAGATGTCCCTGCTCCTTGCAGGGGAGTTGGACGAGACGACCTTTAAAGGTCCCTTCCAACCCTAATCATTCTATGAGGGATTATTCCAGAAGTGTTATGCCTCCACAAGATAAAGCCTAGTGTGTCTGTAACATCCATATTGAGAGAAATCTATTAAAAATATGCATTCGGTGGTGAAGACATTAAAAAATCCAGAGAAGCTCAATGCCTCATGTGTGCACCTGACACCCAATATGGAAAGCCAAAATTGCAAGTCTTATAAAAACATAAAAAGAAAGCATGAACAATATCAACTAGGGAACATTTTCATCCAAAATGGCATTTCTCTCAATAAACATACACATGCACACACAGTCTAGTGTTCAGCAACTAGCTGCCATGTCAAGGAGAAGTGCAACAGATCACATAAAGCAGCAAACAAAGGATCCTGCAGCAAACAGATGTCAACAATCACGATGAATGCAAGAATTCATGCAGTACGTATCTGCCCACTTCCTTTACCACTTTGTTACTCTCCTTTAACTTCACCAAATAGCAACGATGATGCAAACTGTATCTATAAGGGAAAGGAGGACAGCTTAAGGAAAGCAGTGGGACAGAGAATAGGCAAGGGAAAAACCAAGGCCTTCTGAAAGTTCAGACTACTTCAGCCATTAGATCCTACATCAAACAACTCTACTACATTGCTGTGGGCATGGATTCACTTTGGATGTGGAAGAACCAGAATGTAGCTAATGTAGGACTATCAGGGTGTGGAAGAATCAGCAGGTAGCTAACATAGGACTATCTCGGTTCATCAGCAGGGAAGAGGTAAAAGCAGGGATTGGTAGAAAGCAAGCCATCCTCCTTAGTATGGTCAATTGACAAAGAAGAGTCTCCCTTGGCTCATTATTGAAAAATAAAATAAAATCGATGTATAAAACAGCAGGCTTTTGCATATTTAATAAAGGCAAGAGCATATAGAGACTTGGTGGTGCTTTTTTTTTTTCTTCTTTTTTTTAAACAGTGTATCATAACATGAGATGCACTGCACTTCCTCAATTGGGCCTCTATTTATATTCCACCACCCTATTTATTTCACCATTCAAGCACTGTTTGCCAACATCTGCAATCAATCCAAAGCATTAACCTTATGTAGGGTTGGCCATCTGGTGGTCTGAAAGGCCCAAATCTGAGTTGAAGCAGAGTATACTGATGGTCTGTCTTCTAAGACAAAAGCAGTACAGCTTCTATCCTAAGTGATATACAAGAAGGAAGGGAGAGAATCACATGATAAACCTTCACACAGAGAACTATTAAATAGTTTGAAGGAGAGCATATTTAAACACTGGTGCTTGGGTGCTGGGAACAGAGATATTGAATTACAGTTGTCTGGATTATGTACTTTATTCTGCATATTCTTTTTAAAAAAAAAAAACAAAACAAACACACACACAAAAAAAAAAAAAACCAAAAAAAAACCCAAGCCAACAACTATAATCCTCACTGTCCTTGCTATTCCTTTATACAAAGGAGAAGGAAAGGACAAAGGCCTTCCAAACTCCATCTAGTCCCACAAGCAACTCCAAACAGAAGAGCATGACAAACAATTTTTATTTTAATATGAAAAACAACACCTCTAACTAGTGATCTTACAAATGTCATTTAACAATCCCTACATCATCCAGGAAGAACCAAAATAGCAAGGGTTTTACTCTTGAAACTAAATTATCCTTCATGAAAACAAATTCCCACACTGTATCCCATTGACAGCAACTTTAGCATATGCTGCTATATAGTCTATGTGACTTCAATAACGAAATTATTAAGAACACAGAAGCAGTATTCTTTACCATCCTATTAAAAAAAAAAAACACCAAAACCCACTAACCGAACCAAACAAAAACCCCAGATTAAACAGAAAGAAAGTCTTCCAAGAAGTTCTCTGTGGAACATATCTACATGTGTATTTGCAAATACCCCAGAGTAAAAAGTGGAGACAGACAAGTAAGCGACATAAAAAAGGCTGGGGGTGGGGGGCTGCACAAGTATTTTAACACATCTATGTACACACAAAAGGTATCCTCTGAAAGCAGAGAGAGGAGGAGTATAACATGACTTTAGGAAAGTGTGCTTTGCAACGCACAGGAATATTTGTTCCTCACCTGTTTGACTTGCAGACCATGGCTCCATATCCTTTCTAAGAGGTCACACAGACTGGCTATCAGGGTATTCTCTTCTACACCTGTGATATTCACTTCACCATGACCTAGCTCCACAGCTTCTCGACCCATTTTTTCAACCAACATCCTCTTGGTCTCAAAAAAGAAAAGGCAAAAGAGTTACTTCTTTCCGCAGGAACATCCAAAATCACTTACGCTTTTTAAATAATCAGCAAGGAAGCACATGATAGCAAAGGTTTGGCAGAATAATTGGCTGCACACAGTACTTCTGAAGCTAGTGTAGAACTGCATTTCTTTTATCCCCGTTTTTCAAGCCATGGCAGCACTAGTGTTGATCACTTTACAGCCTCTTCCATCTTTCTAACAAGGGGCTTGCAAATAGACACATAAGCCTCCACAGAGTGGCCCCAACAAAGGGAACAGCAGGCCACACATGGACAAGCTAGAGGCGTAGAAGCAACACCCTGCAAGGCAGGCCTGGGTGTTTCTAAAGCCTGGCGAGTGCTGGACTGGCAGTAGTACGCTATGTCCACTGCCTCCCAGTGCCACTGAATGTGCACAAGTGTTTCCAAGTAGCAGGGGGATACATCATTCCTGTGAGACCCTGTTCTGTCAGAAGTGTTTCTGCATTTAAACCAAACACATTCTGGAGTGTATCTCGAGTTTCCCAATGAGCCACATTGTCCTAAATCATGCACAATTTCATACTGGTCAACAAAGCCCTCACCAACTCTTAAAATACAGTTGCGCAGTCACAATATAGTCATCATATAGACACCTGGAGAGAAAAATGATTAGGGAATCACTTCTGCTCATCTCTTACACTTTTTTTTTTCATCTTTGGTGCTATTCCAGAGCAACTCTCAAACGAGTACACTCCCTTCGGCACCTATGCACAGTCTTAGTTGAAATGAAGTACTCCAAGTTAGTCTCTAGCTTCTCCTCCTCATCTCCCCTGGTAATTTCTCTCTGCTAACAATACGCTCACTACATTCACTAGAGTTGCATTCCCACAGTGAAAGAGGCAAGTCTATCTTCAAGGATTTTAACAGTCATATGCCTCTATTAAGTGAAGGGACAGTTTCATATATACAGAAAACGGTATGAAACTGTATGAAAAAGTGAAATCAGAAGTAGATGCACATATTAAACACAGTTTTACAGGAAGTTATATACAATTGCTCTATTGCCTCCATTGACTCAAAGCAAGAATGCGTCTATTTGATAATTATTCTCTTTACTGTGTTAGTATAAACATGAACATTTAATTCAGATGGATATAGTGTCAAATATATACTGGTGAAGCATGTGTACAAACTAACGCCAAGTTGAAGTGCTTGAAAACTTATATTTAAGAAGTTTGTTAACCCACTTCCTTTAGTTATGAGAAAAGCTCCTGCATTTTCAACACAACCTCCTCTTTGGAATATTCACTCATGTTGAAATAGTATAGTCTCAGTAGCGGTAACTGAAACATGCTATAACAGACATGGGCAGCAGGATGATAAAGATCCATCAGAATATTCAATCTCTTCCTATCATTTTACATTCTCTATCATAAATCTGCTTGATAAAGTTTCCACTCCTTGCTGAATTTCTAAATACATTATCTCTTAATGAATTTCTCACTACCATGCAAAAATCTTTAAAGGGATACCATACAAAAATCCTTGTAGGAATCATAGGAATTAAAGCAGAAACAGATGGCAGAAACGGGGGTTCAACGTTTGGCCACGAAATGGTCCATTAGGGATGGATATGAGGTGCAAGAGAACAGAATTATTTTCTGTATTACCTTATTTCGGCATTCCTTCAACAAGCCCTCTACGAACTTCCAGTTTGTTTGTGCAATTACAGATGGTGAGAGGTTAGACAGTTTGGGCTGCCGAATAGTGCTGCCCAGATTCCTGGCTTCTTGGATATACTTCTGTATTGGGATAGAAAATTGACAAATACAGATAAAAGTGCAAGTGAGATCACTTTGCCAAAAGAGGGTAAACTTATTTCTATAACCCACCCCCTGTGCAATGAGGAGGAAAGGATCACCTCCTCTTTCAGAAAAGGCCCCATTTTATATGTAGCACTATATTGGGCTGAGACACTTAAGGTACTACTTCACTGGAGAACAAAACACCATTTATGTTGTCTACCTAGTACTAGCACACACATTGCTGAATAACAAAAACACAACATAAACTGCCAAGGATATTTAGATGCATAGAGATTCAATTAATTCCTCCACCACTGACAATTGTCAGGTTATTTTTTCACATAAAAATCAAAGTTTGCAATAATTACTGAGTCCAAGACTATTCAAATGGCATACTAGTCTATATGCAGACTGCAAGAAAACTTTGCCTAGAGCTTGACAACATTTGAGATCTTTGCTATGCTCTACATTCCTGCAGATCTCCTGTTTCTTGCCCACCTCCTAGTCTTCAGGAAGCAGCTGCAAAATGCTGCTAACAGCTCTCAGCTGTGAGCCATCTGCAAATCATTTTGAGCAAAATCATTTCCTGAACATACTATATTTGAAGGCTTTTCTGCCTCTGTTACTGCCATCAAGGAGTTGCCATTGTTTTCACCTCAGAGACAAGAATAATATGACAAATGCTTTGAAAGCCAGGTGATAACAGATTGGTTTGGCATGGCTAATTGTGAACAGGTGATAAAGTTCTGTACAGACACTGACAGAATACATAGGATAAATACCTATTTCAGATTAATAAGTAACTTCTCTAGTTTATACTGAAATAATGACCAACTGAAAAGTCAGTGAATAATCAGATTTATCAAATAAGATACGATTTTTGCAAAGAGGGAAAAATCACACCTTCTCCATCAGCCTTGCACTAAAGAGATATGATATATATCTTAAAATATGCATCTTTAACCAGAAGTATGATTGCAGTCATATTATGCATTGGACATACCAGATAATGCTCTGACACAAATTTTATAAAGGGCATGAAGGGCCAATCATGCTGGTCCCAGTCTAAACATAACTGCAACTGAAGCTCTGACATGGAAAACTCCAGGTGCTGGCAGAACACATTGGTAGCAAAAAGCCAAGCAGACCAAGTACAGTGAAAGTAGTAAGCACATATGTGAAGTAATAAAAGCAAGCATGCAAAACAGAAAAGAGTGAAGACGTAATACAATGCAGAACTCCCAGAGCATTCAACATCAGAACAAATTCATAAGTAATTAATCTGAAAGGAAAAAAGAAAAGAAGGTCTTCAGTCATTGGATTGGTGTAAACTCTGCCTTCCACTGGGCACAAATACTTGCAAGTTAAAAGCCACTATATCTCAATTCCACAGATTTTTGTTGGCTGCCCCAAAGCTTCAAATTGTCTAAAACTGACAACACTGCACTTTGAAACCACTGCCTCCTGCTCAGCCTGATCCCCAGTGTTCATCGCAGAAGGGCTCCCTCCCCATTCTTTCAAACTTAACAGGAAAGTCTCTGGTTCACCTGGGAGAAGCAGTCAACATTAAATCAGTATTATGTAATCAAAAAGGTACAGCATAAAACACTAGCACAGATTAACCCAGCAGTTGGTACCCTCACCTGAGTGTGTATTTGTAAGTTTTATTCCTCAGAAATCACATGCCTCATGTGACAGAATAACTCCTATAGGATAATCAACTTGTGATTAGTCAGTTAACAAACAAAACAAATAAAAAAACCCCAGAGACTAGAGGTAGATTTTTGCCTTTGTAATTGATATCTCAGAAGTTTACATGTACTAAACACCATAATTATTAAAAGCAATTATAGGGTTAAAAATCAACTATTCTTCCCATCTATTACTTCTAAGTAAAAAGTACTTCAAAGTTCTCTGAGCACATGGAACATGTTAAAGCCAGAAACTACTCACAGGGGTTTTTTTTTATTATGCAGACATTCTTCTATTACATGGTTATGCATGACATAGATTACACTACATTTCAACAAAATTTTAACAAACCAATGAGAAAATTCTGGAAATTAGTACACTGGAAAGGTAACTAAACTCATCACTACTATAAAAGAATGAAATGGATAAGATACTTGATTTTGACAACTATCCTAACAGACACAAGACTACTTTAAAATTCCATATGAAGCTTTTCTGAAGATATTTAACAAGGCAAGAGAATATTGTCTTCAATGAACAACAAAAGTAAGGCTTCCAGGTTACTAAATTAAAAAAAAAAAACCCAAATTCTGATATTTTAAACCAGATTATTCTTGGAATTACCCATAAATCAACACCCAGTGTAACAGTTTGCAGTCTGTGAATCAGAAACTGTACCGTAAGTAGAGTACATCACTCAGATCTTTCAAAATCCCTTCACCACAAAGAATAACTGTGTTAGTTGCAGAAGCCCTGGTGAGAGAAGTTATCAGTTCAGAAGGCAGGTAAATCAGCATCAGAACATGCTGTGTAAAAACAGGCAGACACAAACCTGACAGTATGGGTGGGGTTCACATCCCCACCTTAGCATGAGATTGTGTGTCAGTTTGCCAGCTTAAGACTTCTTTTACGGTCTACAGCAGAAAACCAGGCAACTCTAAAAGGCAATGCTTCTGATTTTAGGATGAAATTAATCACTCTCTGGAGGTGGTTATCTTCCCTCCATCAAATATACAAAAGAAGCACAAGATGACTAAGTTATTTAGAGACAAGAAATAGATGGCTAAAAACCGTTAAGATTAATTCCTCCCTTCCTCCTACCTGCACTTCCTTTTATTAAAAAACAAACAAACAAACAAAAATCCAAAACTTTAAAGCATGTGATGACATTTTCAGGGAACTCTCCTATATGTGAGTTGAAATAATTTTCTCCTGAGAGGGGGTAAAAATGGTGTAACTTTTAGAATAAGCAAACTATGTCTTTTCGGCCTGCTAACAACCAGTAACTTCATTCATATTAAATACACCTAAGGGAGAGTTGAGATCGATTGCAAGTAACTGTCTAGACATTTCATAAAGGTTACAGAGCACTATTCAGGCAATTAGGAAAATTTAAAAAATCAGATCTCTATAGCTGAACAGTTTTCACCTCTCTCTGATCATTGTCAAGACGTAGGTGCTCTGTGTGTTGCTTCTGTCTGTCCTTTCGCCTCCACTGTGCCGGAGCATTTCTCTTTGTCCACCTACAGACAGCAGAATATTATTAAGCAAATGGCAAGAGTTAGGTGAAGGACAGCAGCAATGGGGCAAATAAGTTTCTATCACGTTGTATATTGAACACATTGACATCAATTACATCAAAGTGCAGCTGCAAATATACACAAAGAATCTCTGTAGAAGAATCCAATACTAGGCAACCAAAGGATTTCAGAAAACTAGATCACATACACTTGCTTTGTATTTTTCCATTCTTTCATGATACCCAGTTACAATTTACACCATTTTCCTCTTCCTTCAAGGTTTTTATAAGAGGACATCCTAAAGTATTTGCTAGTTCTTAACTGAGATTCAATAAGGAGATCCGCTTTTATATCGACAGTTATTATAAATAATGCAAAGTACATTAACTATAACCTCAAACATAGTAGGGCTTGCTTAAACAAATTTGCTTCTGGAAATTCAGATTTTAAAAAAAAAGAAAGAAAAGAAAAAAAAAAAAAGCAAGAGACACAAAAAATCTCATCACACACAACCCACTTCCATCATCTGATTTGTTCTCACTTTAAAATTACAAAAAAAAAAAAAAAATTTGAATTTGCTTTCTAGTATCTCTGCTTTAGTATCATTCTACAGATCTTGGCAAGATCCAGTACCTGTTGTCCTAGCTTACTCACTTGTTGCTTGCTGGTCCAGTAGATAAAACATCGGACTGAAGCTTGGGAAAAAATCCAAGCTCATATTTCCCTTGTCCAATTTTCATGTCCAGTAAGTGTGGGTGGACTGCAGTGTGATCTATTTTTGCTAGCCTTAATTCAATAGATTTCTCTGAAACAGTAAGAAAGTCAATTTTTTAAAGGTGTCTTAATCAGATGCGCATCTATAATCACATATCCTCAACTTAAAGTGGATCTCAAATTTAAGAGAGGTGGTGGAAGTTCCTTACTGATCCAAAAGGTACATGAGTACAGGAGTTTATTAAATATCAAAGAACTGAAATCTAAAGGAGAAAAATGTTTATCTTAAGCTCAAATGTTTTTCACACAAAGCATGCAGGAAAACAGTTTAGTTCAATCAAACTTTACATTAATTACATCTTACATCTCAGCTTCCTATGTAACATTTAGTTCCCCACTTAAGCTTTACACCTCAACTTTTTTGGTCTATTTTTTTTTTTTTGAGGTTTCAAAGCATGAATCATTACTTAACTTTAACCTAATGTCTACAACATACAGCACTGACTAGTTGTATTTTCTTAAGTGTCAATAAAGTGGCCTATTACTCTTACCAGCCTCATCGATGGTTGTGCACTTTTGATACATAGACGTGCGCAGAGTTGGTGTCCTAACATTTAGCAGCCTAATTTTATCCACTCTGGAATCAAATACTCTCAATACAGGGTCTTTATCATCTTCATCATGGCACATTATCTTATTGTCAACAAAAGATGCAAACATTTGGGTTTCCAGGAATCTCGAGAGGAAAGGCAAGTAAGGTTCAGGCTGGTCCGACAAGAAAGATGCCTAACAGGCAAGAAGAGATAAGAGTGTTTGGGAGTCTGCAGAGAGATACATCCACCAAAACCACAATTTTTTCTAATCAAGGACGTATTATAGTGCTTTGGTGCTGCTTAGAGCCTAGTTTTATTACATATATGAATTCTATCTGTGAAACAGGCAGTCTATATGAAATCTTCAGTTGCATGACAATCATCCACTATATAGCACAATAATTATTAAATCTGTGATTTTAGTATTTCCTTAATTTTCTAAAAATTTCAACAGAATCCTAGCAAACCACAACAACAGTACCACAGGTGTGGATATTATGTACTTCTGTCTGGGCCCGAAGCATATGAAGTTGATGAGAATCTTCTCATACGATTGGATAGGAATCAGATTAGTGTTTTAGCAGGCAATGCTGCATATAATCTTCACCCATGTGAACTATCCTGCTGACAAATACCTGATCTCCAGTAAAGCAGACAGTACTAAAATTTTAAGAACTAGGTCTTGTGTTTACCTAGAAAACAGCTAGGGACACATTTGGTACACATACACGTAAGTGTTGCGTGGGGTTATGGCTTTATCATTTTGTATATTCAGCAATTCCTCTGTTTAAAAATAAATAAATAAATAAAAATTTTCACTTGTGATATTTAATCTTAACGTAGAGGTTAGCCATGAAGTGGGGCTTTCTAAGCTATTTTTCTAGAGCAAGCTGTCTTTTTCTACAGTATCCTTATCTCTCTGAGTGTGTGTATGTATTTTTCCATATAATGCACAAGATGTGACTTCTTTGGAGAACACTGAATTTTAAGGACGAAATTACAGTTTTGACAGTCCTGTTTTCTATTTTATAGCCCAATAAACAATTCTTGAGTTTGAATACTGTTTTACTTTTCACATTGACATATATTTTTATTACAACTTACTTTATCAAAGTTTTGCATTTGTTCCCTGTTTGTAAACCAAGATTCCTTGTCTTGACTAGGTTGAATAACAAATACTTCATAATCTGCAAACATTTGTGTAAAGCGGTTGGCAAAAACTTCACGGATTTGAATATTCAGCTGGTAAATCTTGAATTCTTCTTCATCACACTGTATTTTAAGATCCTTTTTGCTTCTGCTTTCCTCTCGCACCTCCAACTAAGAAAGTAAGTGAACACAAAAAAGTTTGTATTGCAGCTTTATCAGGTATTCTAGGTACAGAAGATCTTAATCTGCCATTCCGCTGCTACTCCTCAAGTCAATATTACAATAAAAAAAATTACTTACAGTTGCAAGCACTGCAAGAAAGCAGCAACATCAAAAAATCTAGTAAAAAAATTGAGAAATCTTTGTCTATAAAAGTTTAATTTCAATAATAAACCATAACCTACATTAATACTTGTTGCACTGGATATGTATTAGATTTTGAAAGGATAGATAATAATCATATACATGCCCATGTATGCCATATACTTGACTGAGTTTCTTTTACCCTTTGATCACCCGTATAGGTTATATAGGGGTTTTTACTACCCTTGCGTATTAGGCAAATACATATTTATGTTTGATGTAATACAAGTCCACATTTAGTACTGTTACTGTTCAATGCATAACAGCTCCCAGATGAAGACAGAAATACACACTAAATGTCTAGTAGCCAATTTCCTTTAACCTAAGTCCTTAGCAGCATAATGCACAATTAATCACTACACAGCCCAGAGTACTCTTTAATGAAATAAAATGCATTTTCAGTAAACACGTGTTTACTGAATTTACGAGATTCAGATATTAAATTTTTATTAGTTTTGATAGGAATTGAGTATCTAGAAAAAAAAAATCATCAAAGCCACAAGCATTCATGCACTATTTTGAATACACATTTGCTACCACTGTCTTTGTTAGTTACTATAAGAGGCACCACCACACATAATTAGACATAATATCTAGAGCTTACAACATCTGCACAATGATGCAGTTGCTGCAGCTGTCCTTTGCTTCTTAAATCACCTTTGTTATAGCAGTCCAAGGTCAGCTATGAATAGCATCCTACAGCCATGCTCTCTGCTACAGAGCTCTGCTATTCAGCCATTTCTTCTAACTGCAACCGATAATTAGCACTTGGTATCTATACATTCTCCATCAATTGGGTATTTGGTATTAAGCAGGTTTTTTAAAATATTTAAGTATTTGAGAAAATTTTGACAGTTATAACCTATACGCTCCTATCATTAAAAAAGGCTAGTAGAATGGGACTTCAACTGGAAGAGAGTACAGAGTAGATAAGGCCTAAATGTGCAAAAACTTACAAGAAATTTTAAAAGACCTGTACTTCTCCCATCACTTCCCAATCCATTCAGCAAAAAAAACAAAAGCTTCTTACCAATTTTCCCCTGAATAAGAAGAAAACAATGCAAAAGAAGAACCTGAGAAGAGGAACACAGCTGATTTGAGCATCTAATCCTGTCTAGTAACCAAACACTTCTTCTTGTAACCCCCCTCTGGCTCCCTCCCCACAAAGTGACTCTCGTCCCCAACATATTGTAGGTCACACAATTTCTATCTTTGTCTAGCCCCACCTGTAGCCCAAGTTACAGTCACACAGGTAGGAATCAGTCTCAGCAATGAAGAACCGGTCAAGATAATTTAAACGTGCAAGAAATAAAACCTTTGCTGAGAAAATCTTCATTGCATTCCACAAAGACTCAAAAAACTCACAGTGGTCTTTCAGGTAACACCTTCCTGCACAGAGAGCAATAACTTTTCTTCCCAATTCTGATGGTTCAAGAAAAGTCCTACCAGGGTCACCACGAGCTCTGCACTTTCACTTGCTGGGAATCAGACACTAATTCACTTTACATCATCAACCAAAAAAAAGCATCACAGTATCCCTATGGCAAGCTGTAGCCGGTTCGTAGGATTCCTATGCACAAAGATCACCCAGCGTATGCTATTTAAAAGCACAACAGTATTTATTGCTCTATTATAGCCTTGCATAAGCAGTTACTAGCATAAGCAGTTACAGTTCCTAGCATAAGCAGTTACTAGCTCATTGTTTTCCCTTTATGAGAGTCTTACCAACCCAACTAAGCCGGAGACACCGCCAAGCAGGAGGATGGTGATTAGCGGGGTCAGAGCAGAGAAGGGAGGTAGGCGCAGCACTTTCAGGGCATCCTCTGTCGTTTGTACAGGTCCTTTCTCACTCCTCTGCTCTGAGTTGCCTCTGAGTTTATCCCCTCAGCAGATTCAGTAGAAGAGTACTGACCAGGTGTTGATGCACGCGTGGCCAGTGCATGCAGCAAGGCCTGCCAAGTACGTGCCCTGCTGGCCAACAGCGGTTCCCAGATTGCAGCAACATATTGCTCAATAACAACCCTCCTAGCTCCCCTCTCTGAGATAACAACCCTCCTAGCTCCCCTCTCCAAGGTTGCGTTCTCACAGCTGTGTGCAGCTTGCAATTTCCCACAGTGGCCCTACACGGACCATCACTGAAATCCCTCACACATAAGCATATCATATACAAGCAAAATTATACATATTCTACATATCATGAGCAAAAGACAGCTATAGAGACCAAGATTCTATTCCAACCTCAGGATTATCTGGATGTCAGTTTTAGCCATGTAATTCACAAGAAAGTGGTGTACATTTAGAATAAATCTTAAAACCAAGAACAAACAAGGCAAGATGTATTTTTAAACACATTACCTTGGCAAAGAAATATTTGGAGGATAGTCAAAGGTTTCCCTAAATGTTGTGGGGTTAAGTGTCACTCTCCCTCTCCCCTAGGCTTGCCTTTGTCTCTAAAGATGTTCACAAGGTTTGTGAACATATTAACATGAAGTTCTTTCTAGTAAAGACAGACACACAGAGTCTTTGGACCATGACTTTAGATCACCTGCTACTGCAGGTCAAGAGAGAGTCCAGATAATTTCACAGCTTACCTTTTCTAGACTCACACCTGTTCTTTTAACAAGTGCTTGGAGTCTTGCAATAGTCTCATTTTCCTTTAGCAGCTCATAGGAATTCAAAGGTGATCCTGCTATGTTCCCGTTTCTTTTATCAGAAACCAAGTCACAGGCTCTGAGGCTCTTAATCTTGGAGGCACTTTCACTGCAGTGAAGGTTTCCCTCAGGTGGAATTCCAAAAGCCATTAGTATCTCCGAAATTTCCTGAACGAACTCAAGTTTATTTGGGAACTGGGGTAAGTCTTCTGGCAGCTCAACGAAATGGTTGTCTACATCCACAAAGCACAGGTTAGCCTAGGATTTAATTTAGAACAGGATACCATTACACTAAGCACAAGGATCATATTTATTCACCTTTGGGTTTTATGCTTATTAAAAGATTCAAATACATTTGCATTTGTTGGGTTATTTTGTTAAACAGACTTGCCCCAACCATAACTGAACTGGTTGCTTAGCATTGAAGAAAGCAGCACAAGGTCTACATTTCCAGGTCCTTCAAGGAGCTAACTAAGAAAGAAGACTCCAAAGTTGTTCACTAGGTGCAAAAGAGATTGTAGCATATATTATGTACAGATGTGCGAATTTTGTCATACACATACAGCTAGATTTTAACTACAGGATATTTGCAACACCATTTTATACATGCGCATATGTAAGCAGGTGACTGCCTGTTCCTCAGATTATCAGTCCACTCCTCTAAGAGATCTGGCAAACTCCATTCTAAAAGGTGTACTGATATTGCAGAAGCTGCAATAAAATTATTTTCTCTTTCTTGTAAGCAACTTGAGAACTAAGGCAATTCCTTGAATGAGTTTAGAAATTTTTCCCCTTGGAAACAAGTTAATTTAACTAGTTTCAACTCTGTTTTCCTGTTCCAATCTCCATCTCATCTACCATCAAAAAAGACCAAGGTGGGGAGGGGGGAAGAAAAACCATCTATGGGGCTTCCACTGCAACATCAAAAGAAGCTACACATCTTTCAAGGATTTACCTCACCCTATATTTGGGGAGGGGGGGTGTCCCCTTTTGGCTTCTGCGTTGCAAATTCTATAACATGACATAATTACACAATTATACAAGCATTGCTCTTCTCTAGAAGCATTTCAGTTTTTCTGTTTTTCTTCACTGCAGAATTAACATGGACTGTCACTTAGCCTCCTCTATTCAAAGTACCTTCATCCAGTTTATGGATGAAGCTAGCTTTCAAGCTAGAGCTAGAGCTGACAGCTCTGTGGGTAAGCTCTGTAGGTAAGCCTCTATGGATACATCATTTTACACATACAAAACTAAAATTATATAAACACAAGATATTTAGCAACATGTGTACAAAGAGATACAATTGAAAGGGCATCCTTAAGTTAGTCCCTTGGTATTTTGAGTCTCTAGAACAGTCCAATATTCTTTGTTGCCAAAGTATCACTTTTTTGACCAAAAGAAAACCTCAAATAGTTACACACCACTTGAACAGCAAGTTGTTACAAGAGAGGACACAACATCATCCCACAATAAAATTGTTCTCCTGAGACACTACACCAAGGAACAAGATGCCACATCCTAATTTAAAAACTTGTCTTTCCCATCAGCTTTTATCATCACAAATAACGTGGTGTCCAGGTAAAAGTTTTACAAATCTTAGAAAGGTGGCTGCAAGTAAATGTTCATGTATCTGATGCCAAAGTCTAGTCCCCTGAGACTGAAGGCACAACTTACCACTGGCTCAGCAGGGTTTGGACTACATCCATTAACTCCAAAGCCAGAGGACAAATGCAATTCTTTAGTTTGACCTCAGGTACAACAAGGGCGAAATCCCCACACGTATTGAGGAATGCCTGTATCAAGCCCATATCCTTCCTTTTCAGCTTTGTTCAAAAATACAGAAAGAAATTACCTAGATTTTGCCAAAAAGACATTTAAGGAAGAGCTAATAATATTCACTGAGTAAACTCCCCACCCACTGACATCCTAAAGAGAAAATATGCTTTATTTTAAACATTAATATATAATCACATGGTGTGGTGGTTTAGCTCCAGTCACCACAGTTTCCCGCTCAACCCCCCCCTCTCCTGTGGGATGGGAAACAGAAATTGGGAAGAAAGGAAAACTTGTGGGTTGAGATGAAGACAGTTTACTAGAACAGCAAAGAAAAACTACAATAATAACAGAGTATAAGGATATTAATATATACAAAATGAACAATGCATAACTTCTCACCACCTGATGTCCAAATGATCAATACAGCCCATCCTAAGCAGCGATCATGGAAATGAAACCAAGCAGCAAGCAAAGGAGCAAAAAGGAGCCAGCAAGATAGAGGGAACGATGCCAGCAAGCAAGAGAGATGAAAAGGTGGAATACGGATGCCAAGGATGCCCCCTCCCACAGGCAACCCCCACTTATATACGGAGCATGACATTTATCGCATGGAATACTCTCTTTGGCCAGTTTGTGTCAATTATTCTGTCTGTCTTTCTCCCAGCTTCCTGCACGTGGACATTAGCGAGACTAGGAAAGTCAGATAGCGTCCTTAGTCTCATTAACAACACCTCCTATCATCAGGGAGTTTTTATCAACATTCTTCACATACAAAATCCAAAACACACTGGCTACCGAGAGGAAAACTAACTCTGTCCCTGCCAAAACCAGGACACATGGTACGCAAATAGATGCCCACAACAATATAGAACAGTCAGTTTTGATAGCACAATCACTACTATTTGAATTCTCTGTGCAGCACAGGTACTCAAACTCTAAGTTACATACGGGTTTTCACATCCTCTCCTAGACAATCAGATTGAAACATGGTTATGAGTTAAGGCTTCTGCTTGAATATAGCATTCAAAAACTAAAAATCATCCATCTACAGCATTTCTACAGCACATATCACCTTTGTGCATTAGGCCTCAACCTTGCAAATGATCACCCACTTCACTTAATGCACAGAAAACATGGATATGCAAATTTATACACATATGGCTGGCTAGTGGAACATGTGTTTACAATGGTCCTAAATTCTAAAGGATGCTCCTCTGCCATTCCTGTAAGCAAATGTTGACATTCTGCATTTATTCTCAGCACTACTGTTCCTCATGCCAACCCAGAATTTGTGACTGAGAACAGCTGTAGCTTTCAGAAACATGAATTTAACTCAAGTGGCTGTTTAACACTGAAGTACAAGAAAACAGAAAACTGAAGTTTGTCAATAAATTTGCGGTATTATCAAGGATCTATCACACCAACAGATAGCCTGAGAATGCATACAAAGCAGTGATTATCTCTCAAAATAATTATCTTGGTCAGTCTGGTCTAAATGTTTTGGCATCAAGAGGAAAAAATGCTTTTCAAGAGATCTTTCTTATCTTCTAAAACAACATACAAAAATAAAAACCCACGGAATTGGTTAAGATTTAGCATTGAATAACATATTTTTAATGGTTGAAATAAAAATACTAAGAATGTGTATCTGTCTTATATTAGCAGAGAACGGGATTTTAGCTTTTTAAATCTTACAGCTTTTCTAAAAGAAAAAGCTATTACCAAAGACCCTTGGGATCACTTCATTAAAAACATGCTTTTTTAATGAGATACTACTTTTGTTTGATTTAATCTGTACTGGAATACTCAGTGTTGCTTATTTTCACTCAAAATAATTTAAATTTCCTCCATTCTCCTGCATTAGAGTGGTGAGACACATGCAAATCCAGTAGCATGGCCCAGATTAACTTGCTTGTTAAAAATATATTTCTATAGCACTGCAAAGGTTTCTTTAGAAGGAAATTCAAAGACACATCAAAAAAACAATCTTATTTTAGTACTTGCTGAGTTTGTGATCTGCAAGAAAGCTAGTTTAACCACTTTTTTTTATCAATTTCACTGATAAACAAACAACATTTTTGCCAGCAACATCTGAAGTAGCTACATGTTTTTCCCTTTGATTTCTGCAGCACCTTATTCTAGCACTGCTTCTCCAATGCCCCCCTCCCCAGCCTTTCTCTTCTGGGTTCCTTACAAGCAAGTCTCTGAATGAGCTATCAGTGAAACCACAAGGATGCTTATGCATACAGAAAAAGCCCTCAGCAAAGCAGCAACACATATAAGAACAAGTTTAACTTTAAGTGCACTGTATCACTGACATGTACAAGAAACTCAACCCTACAGTAAACCTTGAGCCTTTTTTACAATTTTTTACTGAGTCTTTTACTGAGTCAGGTCTTCAAGTCATTGGTGAATCTCAATTCTCCACCAGGCACTGTTTTCTGATGTACCCAAGGGATAGTCTAAACTTGAATTTTGTACTAATACAGTTATTTTGCTTAAGAATTTAATCATTAGCTGACAGAGTATCAACTTGTAGAACACAGCTGGATTTCCATGCTCCCATGATAAAGCATTCCCTCAAAGCACCAGATGTGACCAAAACACTACCACAAGCAAACCAAAACAAGCCTTATGGACTATGTGTGCAAAACTTAAACCAAACCTGAACAAGTTAGGATAGATAGTATTTTTTGCATATTAGCTTAAAACAGTTTGAGCAAGACAAATCAGTCTTTTTCAAAATTCAATATAAAACCACAATCAAGATGTCTACAGTGACACTGAAGCATCCACACTACGCCTGATAGCAATATAATACTTTTCCACAATGCCCTTCAACTGAGAAGCACTACTACGTTTGCCGTCAAAGCTCACTTCTTTGGCCCTTGTCCAAATTAGATACTGTTTAACAGCAGCTGTCCCATGCATCCATGTAAACAGATCAGCAACAGAGATGCAGTTTATGTAGTTTCAAAGAAAAAAAAGGAAGGGTTTTTTTTCAGAACTCTGAATAAATCAGAACATACAACAGCTCTTTATATACTCTTTGTAATAAATGAGGAAAATTCTGATACTTAGTATATCTACAAATGAGGAGCCTACAGGCAGGACTTGGAATGACTCAAGGCCAGGTTGGATGGGGCTCTGAGCAACCTGATCTAGTTAGAGATGTCCCTGCTCCTTGCACGGGAGTTGGACTAGAAGACCTTTAAAGGTCCCTTCCAACCCAAACTATTCTATGATTCTATAATTATGCCAGGGCAAAAAAAAAAAAAAAAAGAGATGGAGAAAAGAAAGAAATCAAGACATTAAATACTTTTGTTTTCACAGAAAAAATAACAGTTTGAGGAAAAACTGTCCTTTGAACTTGCCAGGAAAAACAAATGAAAGCTATCAGCATATGGACTTGAGAAAAAACGCAATGTTGACATGGTGACCAGATGGGAGATTCACAAAAATACCTCATCTTTAATTTCATGTAGCTTTTTTAAGAAGTTTTTTTTTTACGTCAAGCCAGGTGGCAGTACTGCCTGATAACGAAAATAAAAAACACTACCACAAAACCCTCTGCCTGCCATACTTCTGCTTTCCCAGTAATGTAAATGATAATAGAAGAAAACAGACAACCAGCAAAAATGGCAGAGATTAGATAATCCTACCAGTGCCTAAAAGTAGGGTGTTTCCCATGGTTTACCCCATCCCTCCCCTGCAAAGTTACACCTACAAGTAAGCAGACTCAAGCAGGAGCCAGAACTGTGTTGTTCTGAAACAGCTCTGCAATCATCTGTTTCCCACAGGTCATTCTGACAGAAGTGTCCAGCTTCTTGACAACAGCCACACAGATCACACTGTAACACTCAGCGTTTTCTAATATGCAAGAGCAAATAAACCAATGAATGGTGCTTGATGAGAGAAGTCATACAGATGACTGATAGCACTGCCTTACGAGCCAGCCAGACGCCAACCACCCGACATATGTCCTATACGTGGTTAATGGCTCCTGCAGACATCTCCTTTGCTACTTCAGGTAGTGCTCAACCATTCTGGGTTCCCTGATCCTCACAATCAGCTCTTAAACTCTCTCTTGGCACCTCCTGTATGAGTTGCAAATGGCCTGTAAAGGTCCTGCTTCTCCTTTATACAGTAGCTGGTGTTAACAGAGCTCACTATGAGGGAGGACTTCCTAAGCACTATCCCAATTAGTTTGCTCAAGTAGATGCTGACATTTTGCTGCAGACTGAAGTACACGTTCTAGAAGAAAATTTGAAAGAGTTTTGGTGCAGACACCTGACAGGCTGGGTCAATGTAAGCCAATCCCAACTCAGAGATGCAGTGCAGGGAAACCGAGCCTAATCCCATCCAACCAGGAACCGGCCCAAACACAGCACAGTGCTGAAGCTAGTCAAGCTTTGCTCTTTTAGCACCACACGGAAGCAGCTGTATGGCCTTTTGACCAGTTGGTGAATTCAGACTGCATCTCTTTGCTTTTCCTAGGACTATAGGGCTAAGTTTTGCAGAAAAAAAAAAAAAAGTTGGTTTTTTTTCTGTAACTCAACTGCATCAATATCTGTAAAACTACAGTTTAGTTTTATCAGAGCATACAATTTCCAAAACAGGGGTTTATTTATCAATCTCACCAGATTTTCTCCGGCATCTCCAAAAACTAAACTACGATCTATCCCAAACCAGAGCCAGCAAGACCTTCACAATGGCTGTTAGAGTTAGCACTACTGTTTTGGTTCATTTCTCACTTCCCTCATAGTCACGTACAACATCTAATCAATTGAGATAAGCTCTTCTCACCTCTTGAGGAAGTTCCAGCTTAGACCTGTCATCCAGCCCATTAGAGTGCAAGCCCATAAGGTAAGGGACAGGAGCATCTAGAAAATGAAGGAGGGATGCTGGAAGGATAGGAACATACACATGCTGCCACTGAAATGGGAACATTAGTACTGTGATGGTCTCTGCCACAGTCATCAGTCTCTGATAATCTGAAAAAGATCAAGAAAAAAAAATATTTCTTTCACAAACATTTTTAAGTAGGTGTATCTAAGTTAAATAAACAAGAGCTTGCTTTAAAACAGAAACCACAAAACCCAGAACTAGCCGAGTAGCATCTTAATGAAAGCCCAGACTTGTACACGCAAGCACACTTTGCTGAAACAACAAAAAGAGCTCAATGCCAAGTAGGTCACTCTACAAGTCACACGGAAATGAGCAAGTTAAGCCTCAGCATCCATTAAATCATCCTCTGCTACCTATATCAGGGTTACCAGGATCACCATTTTGAGTATGGAATCAGTATTGTAATCAGCTAAGAAATACATCAGAAACACTTTATTTTCTCTGTGTTTATGGCTTTCTATAGAAGCCTTCGATGAAACTCAAGGCATCTGGTATCTCTCAGATAAACTTTTTAAAAGAGTGTTTAAATGTCTATACAGCATGCTGCATAGGCATCAATACAACAGTGTGACTGCATACAAAATAAAAAGGATCAGCTTCATTTATCCTTTGTAATGTATGACTGAAGTCTCAATTCAATGTAAAAACAACTCATCTCCTCCTAGAATTTAACAGCAGTGCTAAATGCAGCTGTGCAACACACATATCAAAAGGATCTTTTCATTCAGCAGCTGGTGGCTAGATCAGTTAATATTGCAGTATGCCGGGCCAAAACCTCACCTTCCTCTTATACTACAGAATAATCTTTAATAGGTTTTGATGTCTGTACACCATAAAAGAGGAGGCAACACCAGATGAACTCAAAGTATGTGGTCTAATACAACTGCCGAAACGTTCAGAATGCTTTGGAGCTGCCAGGCTGGAGAGAGCATAAAACAAGCTCACAAGACTAAGACAATACCTACCTTCAGTCAAGCTATAAATACAATACAAGCTGGAAACATAGGATGCCTTTTTCACAACACTGCAACAATACTGAATTCCAGTCAGGAAGCAAGGAAAGAGGAGGAAGGGAAAAATCAGTATCCTTCATATGTGTGTTGGGGTATGGGATATGTGTGCCTTCTAAAATGTTCATAAAAATACAGACAGTATGGAATTGGAAAAGACACTTGAATGCACAGGTTCAGGTGTTGAGGTTTCTGAAACTGCTGCACACTGTTGCAGAGTGCAGATGAAAACTGCATAAAGAATATTTGTTCTAAACAAAAGTTGCCAAGGAATCTTAAGTTTAACTGTGCACTTTCTAAGGTTATGGCTCTAATTCCATCCTCCATTCAGACTTCAGAGGGCAGATGACAGAGTCAAGAAATTCAGTTCCTAGCATTCATGATTAATTTTGTTTGAAGTCAAAGTTGCAGTGTTTGGGATCTGCAAAGAGCCCCACAACCCAAGAGGAACTCAGCACAGGTTTTGCTAACATCAGTCATAATTCTTCAATCTAGGCCTATGATTTTTCTTTTCATAAAGAAAGGCTACTGCACCAAGGTACTTGTCACTGTCTCACAGTAGATCTGCTGTGACTGAAGGAGCCTTCAATCAAAACAAGCCAGAATAGCTTAAACAGTTTAAAGTTTTTGCTAAAAGTTCACTTGGACTGAAACAATTAACGAACATCACCAACAGCACTCCTCTATTCTGCCTGGACACCAGTTTCTGTCTACAGTTACTTATTGGTTTACAGCTTTAATCACAGTCTGACTGCAAAGAAGTGATGAATTAATGACAAACTTTGAGAAGAAGAATCTATTCCATACCCTATTTTCTTCAGCTTTAAAAGGAACATTAAATGTAGCTATAGATATACAAACATTCCAGTTGGTTCATATTCAGCTTGTTTATTTGAAAGAACAAGTATCAGAATAGAAAGTGTTTTCCTACGACACAAAACCCCCCTGTCTAATCCTGCTGGCTAATTTAAATACAACTTCTCTCTGTCATTAAGCTAACTGTAGTACTAGCCTTTCAAATTAATTACAAAGTAATATCAATAATTCAGAACTTCTGTCCACTCAGCAGCTACCTCCTGCAACTGAGTTATCTGCAAATACAGCTCTCTGATCCTACATATCCACATAGCTTAAGCCATTCTTTACTATTGGGCCTGCATAGTCACAGCCTGCAAGTAACAATGACTACATTCTGCAGGCTTTATGCATGTCAGGAGCTGCTGGCAAAAGGCAATGACAAAGGCATTCTTGCAAACATAAACCAAAATAATGTAAATGTTTTCTTAAGTTAAACAACCTGAGAGGGGATGGAGTTTTTTTTTTTACTTTAAAAAAAGAAGAAAGTAGTACACTTCTAGTACCAAAGAATTATGTAAGATTTAAAAATAATAGTATCAACAAAAATTGAAAGAGGGAAAAAGTGCTTCAGCAGTGGTCTTGCTCTTGTTTCTTAAACCAGAATATGGTTATTTTGGTGCAAATGACACAGAGTCTTTCGGCCTTGTCCTGTACAAGAGCATTGGTAGGGAAAAAAAGGACGTACCACTGGCGCACTATTATTTTGGAGAGTACTTAAGTGATCACTGTGCAAGGAAAAGAAAATCTGCTACTTTTTAACATGGCCACTTAAGAACACAGAAAAACGCTGATTTATTCTTCTAACCAATTGTTGTAGGTAAAATACATTATTCCTTAAAGCACGTATAAGAAGTTATTTACACTAGTATTTATCTCTGTCTAGTATATCTAGACATTTTTGTTGATCTGTAAAACGCAAGTAAATCCAGGAAAAAGAAGTGAGGGGTCTTTGGTCTGGAAAGAGAGGAGCAGGATGGGAAGAAGGTGGCAGCTGTAAGAACCACGGTTCCACATCTTCATTCCCACATTCTACCAGAGAGAATTTGATCAAGTGTGTATACTGAAAATTTCTGACTTGGCTAAATTTAAAGCTATTACATGATCCCATTCTGGGATTTTTTTCCTTCTACTCTTCCTTCTTCATGGATCACAATGAAACACTGTTGTATTCGTCAAGTAATTTCCACTCCACATATAACTCTCATATTGCTGCTTTTAGGCAGAGAGTTACCCCTGCAGTGGCAGACCATTACCACAAATGAGTCTGGATATCTTCAGAAAGTGTTATGGATAAACCAGAAAGATGGGCTACTCGCCAGGATTAAACCTCTCTTTCACCTGAAGGCGAACAAATTATATACATTGTCCCTATGGACAGATAGCATGCAATGCAGTTGAGAAAAACTACATTTCTTTAATTAGTCCTTTTACCTCAAAAAACCTGTTAACTGCAGTAAGAAAGAACTGTGGTTAGTAGCAGCAGTGGGTCAAAGTATTACCTCCTATTCATGTTTGCTTGTGTTTCACAGGCTGATTAAAGATGCCTGCACCAAGCAGCAAGTTTCCTAAATCACAGGCAGCATAAGAAGAAAATGTCATACATGAGTCCCGTGTTGTCCAACTCTAATCTAACACTGTAAAGAAATAAAACTAACACTTTAAAGCTCCAGAGTGAACAAAATTTTAAGCAAGTGAAACAAAGATGGGGAGGAGTGAATCAAAAGCAAAGTAAAGCAGAAAAAAACCCTTTATTTGTTTTTAAAAGTGGCAGCAGACAGCAAATACCCAGAAAATAAAAATTGTTCAAGATCATAGTCTGTGGCAGCGGTGCATTACATTTCTCCTTTTCATTGTTTTTAGCTGTTTAGAAAATCGCCTCCACACAGACTTCACAGCTGTCTTAATTCAGGGCACACTTCTCAGAAAAGCTCTAGGTGCTCTACAGAGATAAACTTATTCCTTGTTTCACACATACAAGAGCAACATGAATTGCAGGAACGCAAACCAGCACCCACAGAATAATCTGGCAAGGGCACAACTGAAGGCCTTCTTCAGCACCATCGCTTTGCGGAAGTTTCTCGGCACTGGCTCAGCACTAGGAGCAGCTTCAGATTCTTCACTGTCTTATAGGCACCTGCGTTCCTCTAACACTTTCCTAAATGGGAGACTACTCTGCCAATAAGACAATCAAATAGAGGCATTCATTCCTTATGTTTGGCTTACACTGATCCAAAACATACATGCTGTGCCAATATAGTGGGACAAAGAAAGAATTTCCAGAAACATAAAGTCAGAAACATGTCAAAGGAACCTTAAAGCAAAACACATTCACTGTGAAGTTAAGTTACTCCTATTCCAAGGACTCATTGCAACCTAAGATTCTGAATAATTTGTCTCAAAAAGAATTACATTTGGCAGCAAAGTCCCCCAAGAGTTTTGGGTTGGTTTGTTCTGTTTTGCTTTGTTTTGTTTTAAAACAAAAAAAAAAAAAGTAAATCTTACAAGCAAACCCTCTGATTCTGACACGTACTGTTCTAAATCCAAATCCATCCAATAAGTATCACAATCTCATCTGACCTAGAAGAACAAGAAATAATCCCAGCCACCTCAACTGTCACAGGTTTGAGCACCAAGAGATTTAACAAACTCAAAGGACATTTTTTAAAAATTAAGATTTATATTCTAAATGACAACCTAGATGTCCCACTAGATGCAAGAATGTGAGCAAGCCCTTACAAAAGTTCAAGCAATTTCTGATTCCTCTTAGAACTGAGTGCACCATCGCCTGTATATACATTCAACATTCCCTGTTTTACTAACAGCAAAAAACAGATGATAGTCAACCATATAGAAGAAAGAGTAGACTGTATTAGGAGCATATTCCAGTTTAAAAAACAAACAAAACCAACAAAATCCCACAAAAATATAAATAAACCAGAACAAAGCAAAAGGAGGAAACTGGTAAGTAAAGCTATAGACAATCAGAAACTCAGTCAGAAGTTCCATTTTCCTACTGAAATCATCTTTTTAAGTGAGGCAAAGAATCACTTTACTGAAACAATTTCCTAATTCACTGCCACATAGAAGAAAACAGAATATGTTAGAAAAGTGAAAAACAGAAAATACAGGAAGAAAAAGTTGACTTTCTAGAACTTCAAAATACTTCACACTCCCATTTCAAGTTATACAAAAATAAAGTACACGTGTATCAAAAGCATTTTAGAAAAGAGTCTTCACCTTGGCTGTTGGCAACACCAGCAGTATGCAGTAGCTTCTGTTACTAACTCAGTAGGAGCTTTGAAAATATCCTGAGTAAGTATTAGCAAACTGCACCAAAGGTTTTTTTTTGAGAAAAAACAGCAGGTAAAAAAAGGGTGTCAGAGATTAGATCCATCAGAAAGTACTTAAAAGAAGTCATGTTTCAAAAAACTATGGCTAGTATTACTGAGAAGGCACTGTCACAGCTATTTTGCCAAAACTGAGGGCTAAAAGTCAGCAAACAAATAACTAGAATTCTTTTTCTACTGAAAGAAGTCTTTTCAGCCAGAAATCATAGGTGAGAACTTGACAGAGGGAGGCAAGACGCTTCCATAAGGTACAACACAGCCCAACTTAGCCAAAGCTTGGGGTGAGGCGGGGGAACAGCAGACAGAAACCGTCATAAAGAGCCAGGCCGACAGGCCTTCAGCTGCATGGATCCATTTGAATTCCATATGTCTGTGCATGCAAACAAGAAACTCAAGTATTCCAGAACTATTTTAAGCTTCTTCAATTAGCCACTGATCAGACACTTGGGAAGTGCCCAAGAAAAAAAGTTGAACCTATTAATATGACTTGGAAAGAGAGCACAGGATACAGAAGACTAGCTCAGAAGTGAGTCAAGTTCCAGTCCAGGAGAAGAGAGTACTTATAATGCGATGGCCCGAAAAGAGATCAGGGAATACTGTTCCGATATGGCAATACATGCACTGTTTTCCTTGCAGTGCTTTCAACCAGCCAGGCACACACACTTCTGCCACAAGAGGTCTCAAGCACAGCTAAAGGCTCACTGGACTGCATTCCTCTTCAGATGGAAGAGCTGATGAATCTTCCACTGGTGGGCTACAGGTATCCACATAAACAAACTCTCCCTAAATCCCGAATATATAAATGTCTAATCCATCTCTGGAGAAACCACAAAAGAAGTTTGTCTGCTAGGCGACTATTTCTAGATTTTCTACTAATAATAAGCAAATCAATTTGGTTTTTAAATCCATGAGAGTAACCACTATCAAGTACAGTAAGTTTTTTTTACTGTGTTTGAATTACTGTATAGTTTTTCTCTGGTAGTTAACAGTGTTTATACAATGCAACAACTGTGATATAACACCCTACTGCCATTATACACTTTTAATCTCCTTGACTATACAGACAAAAACCATCTTTGACTTTAACCTAGGCACACATCTCAACACACAAACATCTGTATTTCATGCCTGGAGAATGCTGCTAAAAAATGCAGGATATATTTTATAAATAGTTACCATTTGTGTTCTACATATTTCAGTGACAGGTCAATGGATAAAAGTAGCAAAACCAGATTTCAGTAACACTACGGACCGTCCCTAGATTTGTCTTGGTTTCTTCTAGGCTTATTTACCATTACTATAAAATAGTGTGCAAAATGCAGTCTGTCTACTTTAAATCATACCATTATGGATGGGTGGGTCTGGACTAATGTTAGCTGGCTTGGGAAAAAAAAAAAAAATAGAAAGATATCTTTTGGCATAACTCCACATACTCAGGGTTCAAGTAACAGGATGCAGAGTAAGAAGCCCAGTATTCACAAATTTTAACACAGAAAATGGACTACCACTGCAACATTACTTATTAGTTGCTAAATAGATGCTACTTCAACTTAGTTGCTGCCTAGCCTCTTTAAAGCAAGCTTATCCATGTGACATCAGCAATAAACGTTTCTGCCTTAACAGAGTATTTTTGGTACTCTAGTATTTAAATTCAGTCAAATAAAACTTTTTCAAGTAATTTTATTTCAAAGTAACAACTGAAATGTGAATTTGGGTATTCAAAAAGAAAATTATATTTGCACCATTAATTCTTCTTCAGAATCATATATAATTATCTTCTCAAAATGCATGGACAGTTTGGCAGAGATAGGAGGGAATTCAGCTAAGCAGCCAGAGTGGAACATGGGAGAAGGCATACTACTATATCCAACAGCAGAAGGTTTCCAGAGACAACAGTAAAGGGGACAGTCAGTTTGTGAATACAAGAGATTATGTGAAAGCCCAAAGTTTTAAGTTTCTAAAAACAGAAGTCAATGTAACGCTCTCTTTGCAACTTCAGGTCTTTTCTTTACATTAAAATCTGCACACAGATCACCCTTACTGCATTAGCATGCTAATGCCACTTCAGTGCAGCTATTCTGTTGTTTGTGTGTTTTTAACATTCAAGAACTGAAAAGACCTTGTGTCGGTACAACTACAGGATAAGAACACAAAAAAGAAATACTCACGCTGTGAATAAAGGAGTATCTGAAATTCCAAGAGGGCACAGGTAAAGAGCTGAACCACATTTTCTACTCCAAGCAATTCAAAAACTTCTTTAACTGGAAAATCAAATAAAGGTAGCTCACTGGTGCTTGGCCTCTGGCAGATAATTGGTCCATAAACACCTGAAAATTTTAATGACCTTCCTGCTGGAGGAAGAGGAACCTCATAGAGAATATTGTAGATGTAGCTTTCTAAAGGTAGAGGTGGTGGCTGAGGTGAAGTCACTGCTTGGTGAAGTTGCTCTAGTACTTTCTTACAAGCTTTCATGAAAGACATTGGAGTAATCAGACAAATGCACTTTGAGACATAGAGTGTGTCTCTGCTGATGTCATAGGAGTTAAAACGCTGTAGCTTTGAAACAGAAGTGCCATTGCAGTCTCCAGAGCTGCTGCAGCTCTCTTTGTCATTTGTGGCTGGAGTATGAAGAATGTCATATTCAGCATTGTGCATATGATACAATGTCTGCATTGCACTGCAGATCTGTTTGCTAGTAACTTCCTCAAAAAACGTGAGAGAAAATCCAAATGTCCGTGAGCCATCTTCACGAGTAATAATAAAAGAGTGGAACTGAGGTTCTCTGGAATCTGCTTGTGTCTTGAAAGCAAGTCCTTTAGGCATACACAGCTATAAAAAAGCAGCGGAGAGGAGACAATATCAATTAAAACACACTTTTCTCTCCCTCTGCCTCCAGAAGCATTGGTGAAAATAGGATTTAGAATCCACAGACCATCATCACATTTCCATTTAAATTCTATTAAGTGTTACATCTCTGTACAATACAGTAATAAGCATCTAAATCAGGAAAACTAAAGGAAAATATTAAAACAGCTGTATGAAGTTTCTGTTGAAACTCATAACCATTTTGTTATCAATCTCAACAGGAATAAAATAACAGAATTCAAACTCAGATAAAGGAAAGTATTTTGGTCACTAAGATCAGAAATCTGACAGAGAAAATATTATGTTCTATCTAAATAAAGAAACCACACTGCATTACATGAAACAGAAAAATCACGCACAAAGAAGACTCATTAATTGCAGAGTAATTTATTTCTCTGTCAATTCTCTAGAATAACAAAAAAAGTTGTAAGAGAACAATAAACTTTCCTAGGGATTTATCACTTATAAGTTTTAACTTAATTTCCTTTCAAAAAATCCCATTAAATAAAAAGGCCTTTTGAGCTTGCACAATTTAGATAAATTTATTATTCTTTCCAGTCTATAATTTGACTTCCCACTTTTTTGTCAAAGAAAACATAGATGAATGTCTTCAACTGGTAAGGCAGGTTTCTGTCTTAAAAACAAAAGCCACAAAGTGATACTGACCATTCCCACTGCATCCTGGTCAAAAGGGTTCCATTCAACATTCTCAGGATAGTGAGCAAGAACTTTGGATTTAAATGTGCGTCTTAACGGAGTTTGTTCAAAGTTTTCCCCTGCAGGTGAAAGAAAAATACGGAAGTAAATATTTCATTCTCTTTTTAAATTCAAACAAGGCCAAAAAGCAGGATATCAGCAGGCAGATGCGAGGATAAGTGAATTAAGCACACATTCCTTTTAAGAGAAACAGAAAATTCAAGAGAGTTAGTTAGAATATAATCAGACTGTAGATATTAGCAAGGATTAGCATTGTAACATTTATATGTCATTATGTATCTGTGCTTTTCCTTAAGCACCACTATCTTGAGATTGTGGTCATGACAGCAATTCTCTAAGCTACTCTTCAGATATTTCACATTTTTGTTAAAGCATAGCTAAAGCTTCAGTTTCAGTGGAATTTTGTTACTGAAGAAAAGCAGAAATAGACAAGATGCAAAGATGATGCAAGTTTAAGATAGCAAGTGGCACATTTAAGATAACAAGTGGCACCACTTAATTTCTTCTTCAAGTCTTAGGATAAAAGGGTATCCACCATCTATTACAATAAGTCAGCTGTGAAGAGAGAGTCTAGGAAGTTAAAACATCAAGAACCACATAAATTCCCATGAAGACAGGGTATCAGATGAACAAAAAACTGTTCATATTTTTTCCCCACACTTTTTCCTTTACCTTCTGTTGCACTTGAAACAAAACGGCTGGCACCATCTCGGGTTTTAGAGGCCTGTATATAGTGGCATAAAGCTATATAACAAATAAAAACAAGACTGCATTATTAATGTCATACTGTCAACTGTAATTACATAACTAACACATACCAGTAAAACACATACAAGTATTCTATACAGAATTAGCATGCCTAATAGACAGTCTAGTCTCCTAATATTCTTTTTACACATATACAGCTTAATACGAATTTCTCATTTCAGGTACATATTTCTTGAAGAAGATGATCAGTATGTAACAGAAGCTCATAGTTCCTATATACACAACCAGAACACTGATGCAGCAACAGGAATTAGTTGCCTGTTAAATTAAAGTTTTACATGTTAAACTACAAAACACTCTGAAAGAGCAGATGATGAAACTAACCCAAGGACAAGACCATTTCAAGGCCTTTAGAACTATACAAATTTAAGAGGCACGGTCCAACTTTTCACAAATGCTACACTATATTGTCTGATACAGTCTGGTTTATAAGCTCTCACATTTTCTCTAGAGCAATGATTGTTCATTGTGATAGGACAGAACTTTCTGGAGTAAGTCTTCTGAATGTGTGTAGTTGCTTTAAAAAAAAAAAAAGAAGTGCTGTGGTAGTTCAGCCCTGATCAGGACCAGACTATGCAGTCTCTCCCTCACTCCCCCCACCCTCCGAGAGAATAGGGAGAGATAATATAAGAAAAAAGGCTCGAGGTTTGAGATAAGGATGGGGAGAAATCCTTAAAGTTACTGTTATGGGGAAAACAGACTCGACTTGGGGAAAACTATTCATTTATTTCTCAAACTAGCAGGAGAATAAGACAGAGAACAAGATAACTTCCCCCCACCCCTCCCTCTTCCCAGGCTTAACATTATCTCTACCACCTTCCCCCCACTGAGTGGCACGGGGGGAAGAGGGAATGGGGCTGCTGCTTCATCGCCGGGGGAAGAACTCCTCACATTCCTCCCCTGCTCCATTGTGGGGTTCCACCCACTGGCCACAGTCCTTTGTGGGTCATCTCTTCCATGGGGTGCAGTCCCTCCAGAACAGCTGCCCCAGCGGGTCCTCCACGGGCCACAGCCTCCTTCACCTGCCCTAACATGGGGTCCTCCATGGGCTGCAGGTGGATCTCTGCTCCTCTGTGGACCTCCATGGGCTGCAGGGGGACAGCCTGCTCCACCATGGTCATCACCACAGGCTGCAAGGGAATCTTGGCCAGGAGCCGCATTACTCCTCCCCTTCCTTCTTCACTGACCTTGGCGTCTGCAGCCATTCCTCTCAAGAAAAATTCTTCACAACAGGCTGGCAGACACCTCTCAGAATCTCTTCACATCATCCATCTCATCTCCTCTCCACTTCTTGCAGCTAGGCCGGGCCTAGTCGGGCCCAGTCAGCCGCCCGGAGGGAGGCCAGAGGGTGAGGCCTGCAAGGCCCACAAGGCTCACACCTCCCCCTCTCTGCCCCCACTCAGCTCCTTCACATCTTCTCTTTCTTTTTTTTTCTCCCCTGTTTTTCCCTTCTTAAATACATTATCGCAGAGGCGTTATCATGGAATATTCTGTTACCAATTGGCTTGGCCTTGGCCAGCAGCGGGTCAGCCCTAGGCCCACCTGAGTCCACTGAACAAAGGGGAGCAACTTCCAGCAGTTTTCTACAGAAGCCACCACCTTAGGCCCCCTCACTAAACAAAACCAGAACAGTGCACAACTGCATATCTTAAAATAGGCCTAGATAGCTTAGTAGAATGCAATTAGCTAAATAAGCATGCAGCTGTTGACAGCAGCACTAACGATCAGGCACAACTGCATGAAATCATATGCTTTAAAAAAATAAAATCATTTCAGCAACACCTGCAAAAAGAAACACACTAACTCCTCACTTGTTTTCTTACATGCAGCAATTACATGGCAATAGAAATCTATTTCAGAGTTGGTTGGGTTTGTTCTGTACTTTTACAATAATATTCAAAGTTCAACTCCTAAGCCAACTTAGAATCTTTATTTTGTACAACATTTACTTCCACAAAGTAGCCATACACAGAGATAGTTATAACGCTGCCTAGAGACAATACACATTACACCAAACAAAAATCTGTGGAATGCTTAAGAAGTCCTTTGACAGTTGAGAAGTCATGTAACTCTGGATTTTGTTTAAACTAAGCCTTAAATATCTCCTTAAATAGGGACCTTACCCAGAATCAGGACCTATGACAGATCTCACAATAGCCAAAATATTCACATCTATTTTGCTAATCCTCTGGTTTTTAGCACTCAAATTAAAGGAGGGATTGGTTTTCACGTTTGTCTGAAAAATTAACAACTGAGATGATTTTCATACAAAAAGCTGCATTATTTATTACTTTGTCAATAATATCAGAGAGAAAAAAAAAGTGTATTAGGGAAAATCTGAAATGTGTATAGAGAGAGGGAGTTAGGAAAAAAACAGAACACAACTTCACTGAAATACAAGCTTCATGGGAAAGAGCAGAGTCAAGACAGAAAACATAACAGCATTTCCACAAGAGACAAAAACAATCTTAAAAGATGAAAACAAGCATTTAAAGAAACTTCCAGTCTCCCAGAAAGAAAAATGGACATAATGCCACATCTCTATTTACTGACACAAACATACACTCAAGTAAAGAGAGTCCTCTGTAAAAGAGGTTTTAAAAATAAGTCACGAGATTTAACATAACTTCTATTTTCTATATGTACATCTGTGCAGATGATGTAATGTCAACTTTTAGACAATTGAGGAAAAACCTCAGATATTTACGAAGCTGTTTTGTTCCTGTTTGTTGTTTATTAGGGTTTTTTTTGTTTGGTTTTTTTTTTTCTTTTTCTTTCACTTACATGTAAGGGAGAAAATATCTGAAGGCCAAATTTTCTCCTGGACTTGGAAGCCACACACCACAATCACTGAGTTCCCCTATGTGCAAGACCACAGATATTTTGGAAACAAAATCTGTGACTTGAATATCTTTTCAATAAGATTATTAATATTGCAAAATACATGATGCTGCTCCTCTCTTCTGATAAAAAAATCCCCACCAAATGGATGCTGTATACTTTAAGAAGCCTTGCCCTCCAATGAGAGACATTCTCACCAATACACACTTACATTTTTTTAGACTTGAATTCTGTCTATAACGTAACGAAAGTACTGAAATTGACTCCTGGAAACCCACCAAGTCCTGATCCCAACAGAAACATAAGGCAACACTTACATGCTTTTCTGTAATTCATCAAACAATTCAGCTGTTGCACAGACACTGCTCTTGCCAGAGTGCCTCCGTATTAGACTTCTTTCCTAGAGCCATAGTGCTCTGATATTGCACTTGTCCTGTTGACTTCTGCATGAGCATGATTCTGATTTTCTCTTTCACGGCAGCACAGTCTTCCATCTTTAGCTATCTCTTTCTTTAAAAACCTTCACACTTGTAATAAAGCAAACACTTCAGATTGGGCAATGCTGACTTCCAAAGATACTGAGAGGGCAGGGAATCTCAAGTGACAGCTCATCGACAACATCTGGCAAGTTCAGCCCAGGAACAGAAAGGTGATCTGTGCAACTCCAGGACACTGGCCACCCTGGTTTTGTCGCATTACAACTAATGAGAACGTGAGCACGAGCAAGTCCATTGCCTAGGCTTCCCCTTCACTGCTGTTGCTAAGCAGCTAGTAGCTGTCACTAGACAGCCATCAACAGACGGGGGTGGGGGGAAATAAATAAATAAATATCCACAAACAGTATTTGCTTATATCCAGAGTTAAAACCAATTAACCCTAAATTTCTAGATTTATGATGAGTTAGAAGCCTCAAACATCTCCAGCAGGCAAAAATAACTCATGGTTTCAAGATCTGTCTCTGTGAATTAGATATATGGTTAATTCAGTGAAAATGTTGAAATGGTTTTGATAAAAATACTGAAGACAAAAGCAGGTTTAACAGATGCAGGAGACAAACTCATCAACAAAAATGGACAAAGTTTTATTCTAGAACTGAGAAAACGAAGATATAAGAGAAGATAAACTGATAAAAATATGAGGTATCCCACAAGTTGCAGAGTGAGTACAAGTTCCCACACTTAACGACGATCAAAAGACTGCTATCACCAGATCATGCTTTTTATAAGGTTCCTCTCCTCTATCAGAAGTGATGGCTAGAAAGCACTTTCCTTATTGATCAGACTTACGATACAGAGGTATTCAAACATTATTGTTCTGTAAATAATTTATTTTGTGCAAGTTCCATGTAAAAGGGACTTTTTTTTAATGGAAGACAGTATTGCCTGCTGAAGACTTAGGAGGCTATGTTGGGTTTTGGTGGTGGTGGGGCTACAGGTGTGGCTTCTCTGAGAATCTGCTAGAAGCTTCCCCTGTGTCCAACAGGGCCAACGCCAGCTGGCTCCAAGATGGACCTGCCGCTGGCCAAGGCCAAGCCAATTTGTGATGGTGATAGTGCCTCTGGGATTTAAGAAGGTGGGGGAGGGGGGAAGATTGCATAAGAGAAAACGGCAGCTGGAGAGAGGAGTGAGAAGATGTGAGAGGAACAGCTCTGCAGACACCAAGGTCAGTGAAGAATGAGGGAAGGAGGTGCTCCAGGCACTGGAACAGAGATTTCCCTGCAGCCCGTGGTGAAGACCACGGTGAGGCTCGCTGTCGCCCTGCAGCCCATGGAGGCCCACAGAGGAGCAGAGATCCACCTGCCACCCCTGGAGGACCCCAAGCCACAGCAGGTGGATGCCCAAAGGAAACTGTGGCCTTGTGGAGAGCCCGTGCTGGAGTAGGCTCCTGGCAGGACCTATGGACCCATAGAGAGAGGAGCCTATGCTGGAGCAAGTTTGCTGGCAGAGCTGGTGACCCTGTGGGAGACCCACGCTGGAGCAGTCTGTTCCTGAAGGACTGCACCCCGTGGAAGGGACTTGTGCTGGAGCAGTTTGTGAAGAACTGCAGCCCATGGGAAGGACTCACACTGGAGGAGTTCACAGGGGACTGTAACCCATGGGAGGGACCCCATGCTGGAGCAGGGGAAGAGTGTGAGGAGTCCTCCCTCTGAGGAGGAAGGAGTGGCAGAGATGTGTGATGAACTGAGCGCAACCCTGATTCCCTGTGCCCTAGCCGGGGGGAAGATGTTTTTTGAGATTTGTTTTAATTTCTCATTATTCTACTCTGGTTTAACTGTTAATAAATTAATTTTCCCCAAGTCAAGCCTGGTTTGCCCATGACGGTTACTGCTAAATGATCTCTCCCTGTCCTTATCTCAGCCTCATATTTTCTCTCCCTCATCCCCCCAGGGAGGAGGACCAAGCAGCCGCATGGCATTTAGCTGCCAGCTGGGGCTAAACAACAACAGAGGCGATGATCCTCACATACACTTTACCACTCAGCTGTTCATCACAGCATAGGAAAAGCTCTACAAAAATGAAGATGCAAACCTTCCCACAGACTACAAACTTGTAACTAATTTGGATTAAAAGCAGAAACAGTAATTAAATAGCTAAAACTATAAGATTATTTGTCAGGATCTGTCATACAACATATAAAAATCCATAAACATACAAATTCCAGAAAAAGGAAAAAAAGAGGAATACTTCAGGAAGTTTCAGGCCAACATGCTTCTCAACATCAAACCTTCAAAACAGGATCAATGAAATGATTTGTATTAAAAATAAATAAATAGAGAATGAAGAAGGGGTTAACAAAGATTAATGTTTCACTCATCCAGTTCAGCCCACATCCACAGCTTAATTAGCTTATTGAGATCCCCTAAAACAGGGGGGAAGCAAAGAGTAAACCACAGGCACAGAGGTTCTTACACTGGTGCACCGAAGAAAACATGGGACTACAGCAGAGTTTTATTAACCTGCGTGGGTAACTGAATAGCTCCTAAAGCCGCTCCTCCTCCTGCAGCCCAGCTTGCCCACCTGCTAGCTCCTGCCATGCCGGGTAATAGATTTTTCAACACCAGCAACCACCATCTGGCTTTGGTAATGCCCTTTCCTTATTTTCCCTTCTTTCACACTTCATCAACTCCCTAAGAGTCTTTGCTTCATGAGTGAAACTACACCTTGTTTTACTGCATGATATCTTACTGAGTCACCTAATACTGAACATAAGCCACACAATGTAGATTTGTCATGTATGCAGGAAACCTCTCTGGCTCTCATCTTCATGCTCCTCCCTGCTCTTACCCATATCACTTTTCTTGCTGCGCAATCTGTGAGCAGAAGACACTTGTGTTTGTGTCTTCATCTGATGAGAATTAGGACTTAGAAACTCAGAGATATTACATGGAGTTTCCAACCTGTGCAAGATAGTATTGGTTTGAAAGCATCTACACGAAACTATCCATACCAGTGGATACCCACTTTTCTACAAGACAAGAGGAAAGAAAAAGTTACAGAAACTAGAATGAACTAAAACACTCTTCAATTCAGTAACCTGCAAAATGCTACCTATCAAGCTCTCCTCAGCTTTGAGGGGGAATAAAAAGAGGGCATTCTGAAGCTCTTTAGCTCTTTTTAGCACTTTCCTGATTTACCCAGAGGAAAAAAAAAAAAAAAAAAAAAAATCTGATTTACTGCCTTCCATATTCCCCTTCAGGAAAAGAAGAAGAAAAAAAAAAAAAATTCTTCCCAACACAGTAATAAGAAAAACGGTTAGGTTGTACAACTTGGAGTTCCAATTACTTACGACTTCCCCCTAATATACAAACAATTACAAGTTTCAACTGAAAAGTGGATTTACTGTAAGTGAAAGACATGAAATTTTGAATTATCAACAAAAGAGGAAGACGGCCCTTTTAAAGGGCCAGAAATTCAGACTTAAGCCCTGCCACCACATACACACACACATCTCTCGCTCCACTCTCTTCCCTTTTTTAACCACGCCATTTGCAAAGTTCTGTTTACAACCTGAACCACTGGGGAGTGCAATTTATGGTTGGTATTACTACTAGTAGGTGCATGTAACCATGCTAAGTAGTAACATATTTCCTGTCAAACCTTCATGTGTGGTCATGAAATAAGCTAGTTCTGTATGGAAACTTCTTAACACATACACTAAATTCAGGCTATGCCTGCCAATCATATACATCCTTAGAGAGCAACAGAAGCAACACATATCTAGATGGATTGCTTGCAAATTTCTAATGCAAATTCCCAAGAAAACTTTTACAGGATTGTAACAGTTCCATTTTCCCTGATGAGTAGTTTGTTTCTTTACAAATATGTTTCTAAAACTAGATATTTTTTATATTCCATACATCAATCATTCCTTTTTGTAATCCACACCCTGACATTACTTTATTCATGTAATAAAGTTCTGTCTAGTACAGAACAGTACTGTGTAGCTTAAGCTGTCCTTAATTAGAAAGGGTAAACTTGATTTAAAAAAATGCAGAATCACAGAATTATCAAGACTGGAAAAGACCCAAAAGATCATCCAGTCCAACCATCACCAATACTTCTCAGCTAAATCATATCCCTCAACACAACATCCAAATGTTTCTTGAACACCCCCATGGTCGGTGACTCCACCACCTCCCTGGGCAGTGCTTTCCAGTGCCTGACTACCCTTTCCGAGAAGTAATATTTCCTAATGTCCAGC
>JAAGAY010002784.1:0-14513 GCA_011801015.1 Ardeotis arabs | reverse complement strand
TCTCCCTCTCCCTCTCCTCTCTTCTCTTCTCCAGGCTGAACAACCCCAACAATCTCAGCCTTTCTTCACAGGAGAGGTGCTCCAGCCCATCTGATCACCCTTGACCTGCTGGCTGTGGTTTTTTGACTCAGCCCAGGATGCGGTTTGGTTTCTGGGCTGTAAGCACACATTGTCTGTGTCTTTGCAATGGTGCACTGCTAGCTGTGTAGCTATAAAGACAGCTCAGATGATAAAAAATACAGCTGTCGGTAACCTGTGTGTGTACAGCACATAAAATGGACTTGACAGAGAGAGAAACAGGCCAAATCCTCATTATCAGAAAATTAATTCTAGCTAGTATAGCCAGTAATAGTATCTAAGGGGAGATAAATACTAAAAGTATGATTTACAGTTAGTAAAGATGAGGTTTCATCATTAGATTTCACCATGCTTAGCCTGATCAGCCAGGGTTGAGTCAAATTCTTACAGGATAGTATGTTATAAATAACAGCTCGACTGGAAGCCAACCAGATATCGAGTAGCCTTGCATCAAGCCAAATAAAGACCAGTCCTTTTTGAAAAATCTATCTATCTTGGTGTTTTTCAGTACTAATCAGCATTACATCTGATTGCAGCCACTAAAAGTTACAAAATAGGGAAGCTGTGTAGATCTAGGGAACACCCACAAGTAAATGAAGAACCAGCTACTTAACAGGAGGGAACTCACGCTAAGGGAAACATTACTGCATTGCATTTTAGCCAGGACACAAGTCATGGTTTTAAAAATCAGCACCACTTCTGAATAGAAGGCCAAATAGTAGCCATCCAGCCTGCTGGTGATCATTGATCATTGATGGAATTATATTCATCGCAGCCAACACAGCCAGAAAAACTTGTAGCTAAAATTTAGGCAAAATCTAGGGCTGAAAAGTCTGTTGATTTGTAGAATAGATTCTACACAATTTGTGTGTGGAGCAGATGAACTGAGTACATGGCTTTCTGTGTTTTTCAGTCTCTGGTTTCTTATTTAAAATACAAATTGTAAGATCATCATAAATCAGATAGCAATCTTGTCCTCCTCATAAACAGCTTGCCAGAGAACACAAATTATCAGAATAACTAGGGCACACACTGTCATCACTAATTGCTTTTGGTGGAAAGCATTAATGAAACTAAAAGGCTAAAGGACCATTCAGAAAAGGAAGAATTGAAGGTTCCCAATGGCAAATAAAAATAATTACAGCAGAGAGCAGGCACATGTTTCCCTGTTAAGAGTTATGTCCTCTAGATATGGAACAAAGATGAAGATGAATCTTTGAAGCTGCCTGCCTTTGAAGCAGAGCCAAGGGTAAGGTTAATTTACACAGGTATGGATGCAATAAAAGGGAGCCTACTGAGTAGTTTTAAATCTATCAGAAACAACTAAACCAATGACATTTCAAAATACAACAAACTAATTTTGCTGCTCTTCCCTTCTTACTAAATGAGCACCACAAACGTCTACCAGAAAGCAGCAAAGTTCAAAGAACTCTTCTAGTTCTGCCTGAAGAGTAATGAAAATCCTCTGCCAGATTTCTGAATCTGATCTGAACTAAAATTTGGAATAAGCAAGGATTAACTCTGCCAAGACTAATGCTCCTTTCCTGACAGGTCTTATTTCCAGTGTAGAGGAGTGGTTGGACTAATTGTAGCTGTAATAATTAGCTCATAGCTTGTTTGGATCATGGCTCAGAAGGATATAGAATCATAGAATGATAGAACAAAATCATAGAATGGTTTGGATTGGAAGGGACCTTTAAAGATCATCCTGCAAGAAGCAGGGACATCTCCAACCACATCAGGCTGCTCGGAGCCCCGTCCAACCAGGCCTTGAATGTTTCCAGGGATGGGGCATCCACCACCTCTCTGGGCAATCTGTGCCAGTGTTCCATCACTCTCATTGTAAAAAATTTTTTCCTAGTATCTGATCTGAATCTACCTCCCTCTATTTTAAAGCCTATTTTATATAGGGCTGGAGAGAGGAATTGTACTGTCACACTTCGTCTCATGGCTGATACTGAAGGGTGGTAAAGCTTTGCAAGCTGAGCTGAGCAGTTCCCATGTTTGGCAATCACTGCACAGACATCGTGACTTTGCGTGGCAGCAGGACCCTGGCAGCAGTGCCAGCTCTGACCATAGTGCCTGCAACGTTTCAGGAGGAGACTTCTGAAAGCACAGGACTCTTTTTAGTCCTCAGCCTAGCCTTTACACAGAAAGTGTTTTTGACTGGTTTGACAGCCTGGCAATTGTTCCAGTAGTGACATTTAGGACTGCAAAGCCCCAGTCTCCTGCCTTAGCAGAATTTCATAAATGCAGTCAGACAAAGTTCATATTCTTAAGTTTTTAGACTATTGGCTGATCCCAAATGTAACAGTCCAGACATGCTCTTTGCCAAGCCTGCCCTAGTTCTGCAAAAGTGTAACGTATGTACCATCCTATCTATCTCCTCAATGCTTGTCTGGGAGACCAGAGCCAAACATGCAGTCTGGCCTCACTCTCGTACTTTCTAATGCTGTATTAGCGTACTTGTTGCCATCACAGCTGCCCAGGCCTTTGCAGAGCTCTCTTGAGATGTGAACCAGAAAAGTCTCCTTCTCCTCACCCTTTGTTTGCATGCACCAGAGTACAGATTTTAAGCTGAAGCAGTCATTGACTTTAGTGAAGCTAAGAGAATTCATGTCAGCAGAGTTTGCCCACAGTTGTGTGAAGTGCCTTTAATCCGAATATCCCATCGGCCTTTAACTGTTTAGTCACCTGCAAAGTTATGTTTAATCACTGCATCTGAAAATTATTTTTCACCTCATTTTTTTCAGATCAGTCAGAAATTTCTCATTTAAAGGTCTACCTCTTTTCATTTTGAGTATGCAAACCACTTCTATTTATTTTGCTTTGGGAGAAGAACTGTCACAGACATTAAATGACTGACATTTCTGAGAGGCGTTTGTAGACTATCCCTTAGCTCTACAGTTGTATTCTTTTCAGAGAGATCGAAGAGATGTATTTCAACACTGCAAGTGCTTTCTAAATCTAGTCAGATTGCAAGCTGACGCATATTTTTATATTTGAGCCCTAAAATAAATTTAGAAACACTCCAGGAATTGTGACTTATGAACATATATTCTGAGCTTGTTACGGATGTTCTTATTTTCATAGACTACATAAGATTAAGAAAAGATATTATTAGCCATGATTTATTATTATTTTAATAGATTAAGCTAATCATAGTTAAGCCATGACAATGTAATGAATCTGAAATGTGTAATATTAATGTGTAATATATTTGGTAAAAAATGGTGTGAACCAAAAGCCCCAAGACATTTTTTAAAGAAGACTTGTGAGTTTCAAGCAATTTGCTTCTCAGCTAGACCCTCTGCAGCACCAGGCTCTACGTCCACGTTGGCTATCTTGAGATACACTCCTGGAAACCGGTCCTAATGGACTGTGAAACTTCTGCTAGCACTGCAGCTTTTCCAAAGGCATAAGAAGATGCAACAACATTCACATGCCACAGTCAAGGACACATTCTTCTAAGATTTTTTTTTTGTTGGAGGGAGAAAAATTTGCAGGAAACCTGAGACTCAGCTGTGCTGAGTCCTTTCTCACCTAACGGCCCTAACTGCTGTTGTCGGTACAGGTGCCTGGTGCCGCCTATAGCAGGTGCCAGCATTATTTACATAAATCAGTGCAATTAATTACTTCTGGTGGTATAAGAATTTAGAAATGAGTCACAAAAGAACACCTAACCCTGACCTATGCAAGAGAATAACCAAACTAATATTTTACATCTTATATTGCCCGTTCAGAACTGGGTTTTTTTTTTTCCAGCAATTCAGAACAATCCAAAAAAAAAACCAACCCTGCAGCAAGTGTGCATGCTAAGCACTGCTGAAAATCTGCACCTAGAAACTGGATATAGAGTGGGCCAAGCTTTCAGTTTGCAGGACAGAACTGGACTTAGAACTATATTAAGCAAATGTTTTTGTTGATAAAATAAAATAGCATAAAAGTCCTGTGAAAATTCTACTTAATTCATTTTTTAAAAGTACACTTCAATTTCATTAAGGGAGAGCATAACAGTAAACCTATTAGTGACAGACACTTAGTGTATTGTATTCCAAACAGGAAACAAGTAATTCAATACACAGCTAATAGAATAAAGGAAGACAGATACCTCTGGGTGATTTATCAGGTAAGTTACAGATCATTTTGTCAGGAAGAAAAAAGATTATCATCTATTTCTATTAGATGGATACTAGATTATTGATCTAAATTACCTATTAATGCATTTTTTCTGGTATATCAGAGAATATTTCTTTTCCCAACTGTTTTTACAACTATTTTTCTTCTAAACTCTACTCACTTATTATTTTTTTCCTATGTAAAATGATTAATATTCATTCAATAGAAATGTTCATTTGAACAAAAAGGACAGAGGAATCATTGTGCGAAAAACTGGGCAAACTGAGGACAACCCAGAGGACAGGATTTTTAAGGACTTCACATTCTAGCAGCCTAATAGTTGCCAAAAGTTTTGGAGGCATTTCTTTTGCCTTAAATCCTACACCACTAGTTTTCTCATTGTTGCCACCCTATTCTTCTTGCCTGTCTACATCCATCTGGTTTTCCTCATCTTGTGTTTAAATCATAATCTTCGTGACAGCAGATTGCTGCTTTATCCTGCCTGTGCAGTGCCTAGCGCAGTGGAATCGTGGCCCACGAGCTCGCAAGCCCCAAGGTAATGCAAACAAGGGATGACATTGGTACTAATGCAGTACACCATATTCTTTCACAAAGTAAAAATGTGATTTTTCTCCTGCATGCTCACAAGAGATAGTATAAAAAAGGGGAGCGGGAAGAGCTGGCTACAGCTTGAAGTTGAGCAGGATTTAGGGCTGTAGAGAAAAAGCAGGCAATCTTCCTGCCCTCCTCCATCCCACCTTCTCCAGCGTCCCAACTACATTTCAATTTTGCCTGCATTGTGTGAAGAAAGCTCAGGAATAGTTTTCTGACTCAACCCACTTATCTAACCATGTGTAACTCACTGCTTCATGTAAATTCATGTGGCTTCCTCAGACAGCCCTCATGAGCAGACCTGCCTTTCAGAAAACCCCTAGGTCCTTCTCCGCTGGTTTAGGATGTGATATGTTTTTCATTACTGAGACAATGGAGCTATGCACACAAGCACAGAGAGCTGCCAAGGAGAAATGATGTGCTGTTAATAAGGTCACAGCTACATCTCCCTACAGGGGTTGCTGACTCTTTAAAAACAAGAAAAAAACCCCAAACCATAGAATCATAGAATAGAAAAGCCCTTATATGTCTTCTCAGCCTTTGTATCATAAGCCTCTGAGGGATCACAAATTGGGGTGAGAGGGTCACTCCACTGCTGGATGGGAATAGGCAGAAGCTCCATTTATCACTGAAGTACAAAGTCCGTGCTATCACAGCAGGGATGGCAGAGGTATGTGCAGGTTCCATCTTTGCCAGCCAGGGTCAGCTGGAAAGCTCAGGTATCCCCTTAGAGATGGAGGGATAATCAGGACATCTTTGGCCGAGTCACAAGCTCAGTACACGCAGACCTCATTCTTTGGGGAGAGATCTTAGCTTTCCTTCCTTCAGAGAGACATGTCATGTAACCAAATGCCTTAAGCTGGTATTGATTTATCTCTTCTCATCCTTTTATTGATTGCCTAGAGGAGCACACGCTCGTTGTGGAAAGGAGGTATAATTCTCATTTTACAGACTGAAAACAAAGGCAGGAAAAAGGTCAGCGGTAACTAAGGCAAGAGGAGTCTGTCTTTCCACAGATTTAACACTTGGAGCAGGCTAGGATCTTCTAGTCAGCCCAGTTCACCAGCTCAGCCTGAGAGCATGTCCAGTGATTCCAAAAATAAGGCCAATAAGTGTCCAAACTTAGCAGCAGATACAGTGAAATTATAAACCCCAGCAGATATAGTGAAATTATAAACCCTCTGAACTGCACTGACAAGGGCCATATGTTCCCCAGCCTCAAATGCACCATATCAGAGTCAGTTATGAAACAGAATGCTGCTTGTGAAATGTGCACTGAACAATATATTGCACAGCCTATGGAGTAGCATGGTGAAAGAAAAGACATCTGACTAAAAAGGCGAGATGTTGCTGTACTATCAAATTAATAGTACTTCATACTCTCTGTTAGTCTCCCTTTCCTGACTACTGGGGAGACCTTCAATATTCTACTGGATACAGGGTCAGTGACGCAAACAAATTGTTTTAATTAAAACAGAGCATATTTTTCTGCTGAAATTTCAGGGATTAACTCTTTGAATGCGTATTTACTGTCAGTCTTGCTAGGCTTCTGTGAGTTTCCTACTTCATCTTCTCTCTTCCATCCCACTACAATGGTTACCAGATGGGCTCCCTACTAATAAAATTCACAAGAGAGAAAGAATAGATAACTCTGGATTTTGGCAGTACCCCTGAGAGAAGCCTGATCAGGAAAGAAATTGGAACTTTGTGAGGAAAGGAAATAAATAGTTTAGTTTGCTACAAACGACTGTACTGTTTCTGCTCGCTTCTTTCCAATACATAATCAGGGGCACTCACAACATTATTAAATAGAGAGCAATAATTACGTTATCCAGTTGTGCTTCCCTAGGGTAACTACAGAACAATGCACTCATTGCCATCCAGCAGAGAATGAGGCTTCTTGTTTCTCTACAGATACCATCTTCCTTATCCAAGAGATTTATCCTTATTAATTGCCATCTGATTGCATTTGTACTCTTACAAAACCACATGGGTTTTCTATTTTGACAGACATGAGTGAGGTTCTCTAAAGAACCACTTAGAATAGCAGGCTTTTAGATCTTCATGGTTTTATTATCTTTCACTTGAAGCAGAATCTCAGACCTCATTGTACAAAGACGTGTCACAGATTTTCCTGGCTCTGTTTTTCAGACAAGTCAAACTGGAAACATTTATAGGACTGTGACTCATGTTTTCCTTTTATAATATACTTTTCTGCTTTTTGGCCATTCTGTACTAGTATGGGAGTGTCACAATCCTTCCTAACAGCTATATAGTTTACTCCCTGTGGCTTACTTCCCATCCCGGAGAAAGAAGACCTAGCAATAAGCCTCTCACCACCATGGGCACTTTGTCACACAACCCACATCTCCACATGGCCATCTTTTCCAACTTGCAACTCCATTGCTCCTGAGTAACTCCTGCAACATCACAACCTCCTTTTCCTTGGGAACCTGCAGAAATGTCCCTCCAAAACTTAGTCTAAGAGATGTCAAAGTTTATTCATAAACAGCTTCTCCTCACTCTAGGAAATTATCAGACATGGTACTGACTTGAAGACCTTGGCTTGTGTTCTGTGGTGTGCTTAAGCAGAATCTCTGGCAAATTGCACAAACAAATCTAAAGTCAGTGGCAAAAAAAAAAAAAAAAATTACTATATGCCAACAGGAAGAGCAAGAGTTTGAGGAGTTCCTGATGATCTCACCCTGGAAACATCAACCCAGGCTGCAGAGGATCTCTGACAACTGACAGCTAATGGTTTAAAGACAGCGACATGTGAAGCAACGTTATGTTACTTGAAGTAACAGTCCATAAGAGTGGTCTTAAAGATTCTTGTCATGATTACTTTGAGTGAAGCAAAGGAAGAGTTAATAATAGACCGTGAGGTTCTGTGGGAATATTTTTCTTGGCAAAGCCTGTAGGACTAGTTATTTTCCTTATCTGTAAATACTTTCTCAGACTGTATCAAATGAGAAAGTCGCTGGCTAGGGGTTGGGAGGAGATTCAATAACTCAGCAGAAGACTATGTTTGTTCTGCCACAAAGGCTTTTCATTCTGAAATGTCTGAGTGCCAGCTTTGTAAACTGGACAATTACTTCTTTCTAGATCACAAAAACACTGAGTTAATTACACAGGAAACTAGTAGCGATGGATGACATGAAATCAATTTACATGTAATAATTTACTGCTTGTCATCTCTAAACAATTCAGATGTTATAAGAACATAAAAGACTCCTTCTACATCTTGATCTTAAAAATCATCTACTGGGTTTAAACTTTTTTTAAGGCAATAATCAAGCTTTGCCCCTGGCTCTTGTGTCCATCAGAACATTTAACATCCAGTGCTTTCTTACTATAATCCCATTTATGTTATGGGCTGCTAACCAGATTGATCCCCAAAATCTGTAGAGATCAGCATGGTAGTGCCTAGGGGGGAACCCCAATCTTAACTGAACTTAACACTTTAGTTTTTTAAAAGGTGTGAGGTGAACTGTAAAGAAATAGAAATAGAGGATAGATGGAAGGGAGGCATCTATAGTACCTTTGACTACAGAAGAATGAGAGTTCTCAAGTATTGCCAGATTTCATCCTAAAGAGAGGCACTTGGGTGCTGCTAAGCCTTCAGTCACCCAAGAAATGCCCATGCCTTCAGAGAGTCAGGAAAAGGTTAGCAAAGAGTAAAAGGAATGAGTTCAGAATGAGGGCTGGAAGACAGGGATCCCATAAGCCTAATATTTAGCTTAGCTGACTCAATTTTTACAAAATCAGAAACATTCTTCTCCTTCCAGCACCCCTAGTGAGGAAGACCATAACCACTTCTCACCAAAGGAATTACTTACCAGCAGATTCTTGGGGCTATGAGTCTGACAATACTCTTACCTAAGGTCTCTCTGAAAGATGCTTTCCATCCCCTGTCTGCTCCAAAGAAGTCAGTGTTAAACACCAGGAACAAGTTATTACTGGAACTCTTAATATTTGGAGGCAGTTCTGAGCCACAGAATTTCCCGAGGAGAGGAGCATGGGTATCTGAGCCATCATATACAGCCACATAATCTTTGTAGCAGGAGGGAGATACTTCAAGCTGGAAGCTGTTGAATCTGTAAAATACGCTTGGAGTTTTAGGTATCACATTTTCATTTCTATTCCTGTGTTTTAGTGCTTGAGGAAAGGTCTGAGTAATAGCAATAGCCAAGACCATACACAGACAAAACATTTCTCTTCAGGAACAAGCAAGCAGAACAATTTGCATGGCAAAACCAGCCAGCCCATTTTTTTTAAAGCAGACCAGCCTCAAAGAAACAGTGACCCTCACCCACCGGGCCTCTTGCAAGGCAAGCTGTTAGCACATCTGGACTTTCTGTGAAGCAGCAGATTTCCCCTGTGCAAACATTCCCTCTCTCACTTCTGCAAATTGCTCAGGCTGCAATTTCCTTGGGCACGTGAGTGACATATAAAATTCAGGCTCAGAGTGCAGACCAGCTGGGTCTTCCACTTAGCTGGGATATGTTCTCTTAATTCACAATCAGTATATATATGACAGAAGAATATATCAATCTTTTAATTTCTCAGTGGCAAGATTTTGTGGCAGCCATATCCCTCTTTAGGCAAGACAACACACACTCCGAAGTATACTATTTCTGGTTGGGTATTATTACTTGGGCTGTAAAGTGAATACCAGCCTTCTAAAAAAAAATATTTTTTTTTCTTATATAAACTCACAGGAGTCTCAAAACTCCTCAAAGACTGACAGAATTTAACTAAAAGCATGAGCTATATTTTCACAATTTCTTAGTTCTCTTGGTAATCAAAGTGGGAAGTTAAAATTGTGGTGATGTTTTGCACACAACAAGTTACAGAAAAAGATGTATGGGAGCCTGAGGTTGAGAAAGGTGGCTTCAGTGGCCATTTATCATTTTAGTTCAGCTTTCCCCTTGGAAGAGGAAAGACAGAGAGAGAACTAACAATAATTGCTGTCTTTAATTGGAATCAGAGACTTCTCTGTCCCCTTGATGACAAGCTGAACTTGGATTACTTACTTGAGGGCCACTACTTTGCCGTTTCCAACTGTGATGTAGTATGAGCAGTTCATGTTGTTGTGATAATCAAGAACTGAATGGGCTGGACTGCTGATAACACCAACAGAGCCATTGAAAATGCCACCACAAGCTGTAGGGGAAACAGAAAAAAAAGAGTGATTAGTGTCTGAATAGTAGCTTGGTCCTAATTCTCATATTTCTTGCAGGAGTTTGGCCATAAGGAAAGAAAAGTGCTTGATAAATTAGGAGCAGTCTTTGGTGTCATGCCTAGAACTCTTAAATGTGGAGATGTCTATCAGGTTGTGCTCTACAGTGGAAGACTAGTCAGTGTTAAAGTAACAGGTTGTTACTAGTCCATACCAAATGGCAATGGCTCTGTGTTTGTGCAGTAAAAAATTGCCCCATGGAGCAGCGTGAGTGAGATGTGTCTGGAGTAGCTCTGCACCCATTCCAGCTTGCCACGAGAAACCTGGACAATATGTGGGTAAAGACATGTGGGCAACATCCCTCATCCAAACCCTGGCTCCATGGAAGCCTCTGAAGTTTGGCACTGACACAAAAGCAGCCACAATTGCACTCATAGCCCTCCCCCTAACTTTTCTGGAATAGCTGTACACAAAGCCTCATCATTTCTCCACCTCCCTGCAGGGCTGGGGCATTACTGTAGCATTTGTTCTATGCAGAAAGGCAGAGAGGAGTTCCCAGGTATCACTAATTCCAGGGACTGTTCCCCACCTCACCTTGTACTGGGACTTGCCAGCAGCAGGGAGTGGCTGAGACAGAGGACTGCATACTTGCTCTCTGACTGAGGAGCAAGTTAAACTCTGCAGCTGTGAACTAAAGCCACAGCTTGGCTTCTCAGACTTTCACACCATGGATGCTGACGAGGCCAGGATGTGGCAAAAGTTTGTTCCCAGCTTCAGTGCTTGAGGGAACAAAAACTATTATAAAACCAACTCTAATCTCCATTGTTAGCTTCAGCCTTTATTTTATAATCTTAACTGAGCAAAAAACATTTCCCTGCGTCCTGTTGATAAACAGCTCAAAGCCACACACAGCTTTTCATGTTTTAAAGGACAGGCCATTGCCCAGGCCACCATCTTAACAAAGGCAGTCCCATGCAGGGTGCTGCTGGATACAGAGCCCCTGGCTCCTCAGCTGGCGGCCTGGAGCGCTGGCAGGAGCCAGGAGGATAAAGAATCAGCATTATTCTACACTACAAGGGGGAAGACTTTTTCTTTTTTTTTTTTTTTAGCAAACAATACAAAGAGAGGGAAGAGGAATGTTAATTGCTAGAATCTGCTTTGTATACAACAACAAGCTAATAAGGCTGCAGTCGTCTTTCTCAAATGTCAGAAGTCACAAGTCAGATAGCAGCAACTGACTTGAGTGAGTTATGAAGGTCTTTTCCATGAGTAACTGCACATTGTCATTTCTCTGTGCCCTTCCCTCTGTCTTATCTGTATCAGGCCATTCATTTTACATAAAGAATTCAGCCTTCTGCTTTTTGCTGTGGCTTTGAACATGAGGAATGCATTAAGGGAAATATCAAAGTTAAGAACTCACACTTTTCTCTGCAATTAGAAAATGATACTTTCAAAAAATCAAAGTACTGTTTCTATCACTTAAACCTAGACAAGATTAAAATTGGTTTTGAAAATAAAGTTATTTTTTTGGGATATTTATATTTGTGAAGATGTATATTCTAAACTCAGTTGGAAACTTCTTTTTCTAATACATATTTCCTCTTTAAAACAAAAGAGATTTCATGCCAATGACAAATGTTTTGGTGAAAATATTTATTAAAAAAAATATATCCAGATCTCAATTTTTATTTACATTAATACCTAGCACTGCAAGAGGGTCATCAAATGGAGGCATATAGCTGGGTCCATTTAAAGATCCTGTTCTGGTTCCCATTTTGTATAACGTAATTTTAGTGTAACTGAGAATCAGACCATTCTCCTGTATGTGATAAAATCTTTTAAATGAACTCAGTTAAATAAACTGGTGATGTTTCTCCTTAAACATTATTAAAAAAAAAAAAAAAACCAGAAACAAGCAAGCAAAAAAGCCCTGCCAAAATGGGTTGCATATCTTTTCTACAGCAAAGGAAAAGTGTTTCAGTTCCTGACTTGGTCTCATGTAGTGTATCTTGAAATTAAATTTGTGAGAAAATAGATAGCACATCAGTCAGTGACAACACGCACCAAACAGTCCCATATCCTAGTCTTGAGAGCTCTTTTGGGCAAGTACAGAGGGAATATGAAACATCTACATCCATCTAAGGTATTCCCAAAATGAGGTACAACATTTCCTACACTGAACCGTTATCCAGCCTGAATATTTCCGCCATCTAAAGCGCAGGACAGTGGCTACTCACCAACCGCTCTGTATCTTGCCTGGAATCCAAAGCCTGCAATGTGGGAGTCGGTGTAGAAGTTGAGCAGCATAGGTCCAAAGACGCTGACTGGGGCAGGGAGCTCATTACCACAGAGCGTGATGAGAGGATGTGGGGTGACTCTCGTCCCACTGAAGATGCTTACTCCATCATAAAGACAAATTCTGCTCAAGAGTGCTGGGGCTACAAGGATATATAATGCAGAAATGTTAGCAGCATATTTTCCATGTGGTTTACTGAGCTGCAATTATCTAGATCTCACACAGGATAAGAATTAATCTTATATTACTTTCCATTCCAGGATGTTGGGATCTCATTTGCTTGCTGAGGAAGCAAATATCAATTTTTAATATACAGAAAAACTAAAGCAGAAAAAGACAAAGAGACCTTGTATATAACATAACAGACTGGTCTCATTCAACACACCCTATCATCTGGAAAAGGCTCCAGGCCCCTTGAGTTCATGGGAGTTCATAGTTGAGTGAACACCATCTATGAGGAGATGAGAGGACCTGACAAAAACACGGATTTCCTCTGCAGATCAAAGCAATGCACCTTTTTTTTACAGGCAACCAACTACCTGGTATTTCTTTCCCCTCATGTAGAAGGCAACACTCAGTGCAGGGAGTTTTAAATCATTAAGAGCAAGAATTTGGGAAAATGAAAAAATAGTCCATAAAATAATACGTTTCAGAACTGACTTCTTTCTCTCTGAATTCCCTCAAACTTTGGAGTTACCTAAGCCCAGATTCTTCAGCTTGACTCAGAAGACAAAAAAATGTAAATTTAATCTTGCAGTTTGCCAGTGAAATGCTGTAACTGTGGCAATCAGTGGAGATTTGGAGATGACTGAGCAATAGGAAAAAAACCAATTATGATTTTCAAGAGCAATCTGCTTTAGGAGGCAAGTGAGTGAAAAGCTGCCCATTCAGAAGCACTAAGAAACAAAGAAATGGGGAATGTAGCATTCTACTATTTTTTTTTCCCATTTATTTTTAACTTCTTATTTGCAGTTAGGTTTCTAGAGAAACAAGCCGTCTTCTCTGACTCCTTGCCCTGTCTTCCTGACTTCCTAGCCACCTCACCATTTGCAACAAGATTCGACTGAGATGAGAGGTCTCAAATGTATTAAGTTCATACAAGTTTCATGAAGGTCAGTAGCTGGGTTAGAGTGCCAGGGGAATGTCCTCAAAGAAGGACAAACTGTGCTTTCAGTGTAAGGGCTGTGAGTTTGGGCAGAGACTGCCAAACACCAGCCACCAGCACCCTGGGAGCTCAGAGCCGTACCACCATCTCCATGCCCAGCTGGGAGCCATAAGCATGAGGAGGTACCCAGGGTGGTACCCAGGGTGATACCACCAAGGGATGTATGGTGGGAGCAAGAAGGGAGCCACATGGGTTAAGCAAGAAAGCTGGATTAATGTTGTCAGTAAAAAACAGAGCGCACATCTACTGAAAAATGATTTTCATTTTCATGGTTATAGAACAACCTGATGTTTTCTTTGTCTTTTTTTTCATCATTTACAAGCATAATGGAAGCTAGGTTGTCACATGTTTTTTTGAGGTTATCATGTTTAGTGAACTGTAAGCAACAATGGGGCAGTTACTTAAAGTGGGAATTATCTAAAGTTAACAGGAGAGACGCTGAGTCTACTGTTGTAGTGAAGTGATTCCTGCAGATTGTCCAGTCAAAACAAGCTGCTTCCTAGAGTTGTAGGAAACAGGATGACTTGTATTGAAAAGGATAACAAATAGCGATAATTCTGTTTCACAAGAACAGCCGAGTTATCCCAGCAGCCAGATATATTTTAGATCCTCTCTGGAGTTTTAATTTAAAAATTCCTTCTCTGTCAATGAAGACAATGTATTCTAACATGCTTTACAAGCTTACAGAGGGTGGAAGTGGAGGCAGGTAGCCTGGGAGGACTACAAAGAGGCTGCGCGAGTGGCCAGGGATCGGGTGAGGAAAGCTAAAGCCCTGACGGAATTGAATCAGGCCAGGGATATAAAAAGCAACAAGAAAAGCTTCTACAGGGGACAAAAGACAGTCCAAGGAAAATGTAGGCCCCCTCCAAAAGGAAACTGATGTCCTGGTTACCCAGGACATGGAGAAGGCTGAGGTACTCCATGAGTTTTTTGCCTCAGTCTTCACCGTTAAGGGCTCTTGTCTCACCACCCAAGCTGTGGAAGGCACAGGCAGGGACTGCGAGGACGAAGAACCGCCCACTGTACTCGAAGAGCAGGTTCGGGATCATCTGAGGAACCTG
>JAAGAY010002782.1:0-18399 GCA_011801015.1 Ardeotis arabs | reverse complement strand
TCAGGTTGCTCAGAGCCCCGTCCAACCTGGCCTGGAATGTTTCCAGGGATGGGGCATCCACCACCTCTCTGGGCAACCTGTGCCAGTGTTCTACCACCCTCATTGTAAAAAATTTTTTCCTAATATCTAATCTAAATGTTAGAACAGACTGTTTTCTGTAATTGTCAGTTAAAATTAATTGTCTTGCATTTTCCAGCTGACGTGCACACCTTCAACGCACTGATTACAGCAGTCCCATACCTAAAAGAGAGGTTCTTGGAAAGATGGGAATTAGCCAAGGTAAGGAGGTAGAGCAAAAGTGATGGGGAAGGGTAAGAGTGTAAGGATTGGGTCTGCTTTATCACTAGAGTTTTGCAATTATTAGAAACCTTAAAACAAGAGCTTTATACAAAGATACTAGTGTCTGCTGCCAAGGAAGTACGCTAGTTTAAACATGCGAACTAACTGTTGAGGAGTGGAAAATGTACAAAATCTAACCTTGCCCTTGCAGAACGGTTTGCCTTGTGAGAACATGCCTGATCCGAGAACTGCCTGGACAGAAAGTAATTGGGAAATTGTGTTGGGAGATAAAAACAAACAAACAACTTTAGATAAAAACTCTTGGAATTGTAATTCATGGTGGTTTGATGGAAGTGGAATTTTGAGGGGTAACATTTAAGGCTGCAGTTCTAATGACATAACATCAGTAAACAAAAATAGTATATAAATGTAAGCATTTCCTTGATGTTCTAAACACAGTTCTCCAAGGTCTGATCTGATGTAATTTTGTGGTCTTGGTTTTTTGTTAAATTAATTAACAATTAGATGGTACTCCCTTAAGAAATGATCAGTTGAGTTAGAGTCATTCACTTGAAGGGGATGAGAAGGAAAGCTGAACTGTGATCCTTAACGTGTGAAGCACTAAAGATTTTGGGATTTTGTTTAAGGTCTTCCTGACCCACATGGCTCAACAAGAAGTACAACCAAATCTGCTAACTTTTAACGCTTTACTGAAGATTCTGAGAAGATGTGGTGGTGTAGGCAGAAGTATGTCTTTATTGGTCATAAAGGAAATGGAAGCACTTGATATAGGTGAGAGAACCGGAATGGTTGTTATATTCCAGTGCCACCTCTAGAATAGTTAACTTGAGTTCAGCAGCAAACAACACAGTGATTCCTAGTTGCGGAGAAGGAGTCCAGGGATTGTGGAAAAAAGCATTTCTCACTGTTCTCAGCTTCACTGTTTGTTTCCTTTTGCAAGAGAACTGAGAAATAAAAATGTGTGAGTACTGAGCTGTGGCCACTCAGCAAGCCAGTGCCTCTGGATTTCAAATTGAATTGTCATCCTCTGTCTTTGTTCACTATTGATTACTAATTACTAATTACAGTATTGTGGGTGTGTGTGTGCAGTGGGGGAGTGTGTCTCAACTGGGTCCTTGTAGCACTGCTGCAGAAATAGTGAATAACAGGAATATATATTTGCATCCATCAGCTGAGCATTAGCTTCCCATAGATCAAGGAGATTTATATACTTCACAAGCCAGTTCAGGTCTATATATCTACATCTCTTCAAGAAAAAAAAACTTTTGATCTAGATTATTTTTTTTTATGTCAAGTAAACATTGCAAAAACAGAGAGTGTTGGCTACTCTTGGAGAGTGTGCTTTGCCCTAGTGACATGCTTGCTGATACACCAAAGATAGGTTCACGAGCAGAACAGCAAACCAGTTATGAAGTAGTTTTGCTTTAAATTTAGAGCAGGGAAGCTTGGCTGTTCACCCCATAGGAATATGGTTCTTCAGCTAGTGGTCCACCCTGAGGTCTATCGTCTCTCCCAGTTGGGCATGAGGGCTGGTCCAGCATCAGGGTGGACAAGGAGAGAAATGACAGGGGAAATTTATGCACGCTACCTGACCGGAAGGGCTGGAGACTGTGAATTAGAGCTCAGGCATAAAGCACAGCCAAGAATGTCAAAGTAACTTCAATGTTTTTGCTTTTCAGAGCCTAGCCTTGCAACATATGATCATCTCCTCTCTATATTTTATAGAGGAGGTATGTGCAATATCAACTTCTCCATGAATGTGTCCTGTTTAACACCTGCTTTAAATGCTTTCCATATGTGATGGGTGAAGGGGGTTGATTCGTGGATTAAAAGATGACTTGTTTTGTGTGCAATCCTAATGTTACTTGTGCAGTCTGATTCTGCTTGGGTGAAGAAAAAGCTGCAGAGGATCATAACCTCTTACAGGGAGGGAAGAGTCCTTGTGTTTTGAGAATGGGCAGAACTGGAAAGCAAGCCCATGTCCTTTGCATTTGTGGCCACAAGTTGATAAAGCTGAAGAGCAAATGTTAGTCTCTGCGGAGGCTGGGTCTGACTACAACACGTGTGATTTCATAGACTGTACCACTCAGAGAAGAAGTGGTAGAATTGCACAGGAATTCTGTTTCTGTACGTTGGAGCTGTCTTGAAATACAGCTATGTTGGAAGGCCCAGCTGTTGGAGATCCTTTAGCCAGAAATCTGTGGGCATGGGAAGAGAATAGACACAGTAGTCATATATGCAGTCCTTGCATTTTAAGAAGTGTGGAGGAACTGCTCTGGAGTCTCTCTGGGTTTTTTTTTTTTTGTTTATGAAATGCCTTGCTTTTCCCAGTGCCACATTCTAACAAACAAACTTGCATGCCTGTTGGATTCCCTCCTGGAAAGTACTTGTAGTTTTCTGAATGTGCCCTGTTGTGCTGTGGAAATCTGGCAATATTAGGGCAATTTTTAGTGCGAATAAAATTGCAGCTGGTGTGGAGCACATGAGTAGAGGCAGACATAGGAGAATCATGACACTTGTTTGAAAGCATGTTGCTTGTTTCTGTTTCCATGTTACGTTTGCGGGCAGATGCTCTTCACTGGTGAAGTGCTTAGCACAACTGAGATGTGATCTTGCTTGCTGTTTGTTCCACAGTTGACCTTTACCCATCAGGCATCATCTCTGAGGTGATAGATGACGTTGAAAAGAGGAGTTTCACTGCCCAGGACCCTGATGATGGTATGGACTTCAATATATCTGACGATCTACATTGGTTAAGCTTGGGTGAAAAGGTACCTATGAATTTCAGGTTGTTTATCCAGCTAGGAGAGGTGGTGGATGCCCCATCCCTGGAAACATTCAAGGCCAGGCTGGATGGGGCTCTGAGCAACCTGATCTAGTCAGGGATGTCCCTGCTCTGTGCAGGGGGGTTGGACTAGATGACCTTTGAAGGTCCCTTCCAACCCTAATCATTCTATGATTCTATGCAGCTTGCTTGTATCAATCCCTTCTCATACTTTTTGGAGACTGAGAAGGACAAATTCCAGTGCCAGGAAGTTGTACTGTGTGTGCATTTGTGCACTGGCTTCTGTGTGGAAGTAGGAGTGTAGCCCATGGAATGAGCATTCGAGCTCGTACAGTAAAAAACTCAAGGCTATTGACAAGACTGGTTTAAGGAGGAACGTGTGCTAGCAGCTTCATGAAATGATACACATGTGGTGAACAGCAGCTTTTTGTTGTTGTAGTGTGGCATGTGAGTTCCTGTTCTAGTTCTTCCTAATTCTTTTCAGAAAACTGCGTGAAATAAAACTTCATGCAAAACTGAAGCTTGGGTCTGTAGAAGGGATAAATTCTGAACATCCCGTATCTCACTGGCTCTTTCTGCTGTCTGTGTGTACACAACTGTGCCCTAGGATGTTCATAGCCTTTCTGTACCTACAGAAGTGGACACAGCTTCAACCTGAAGATGAATGTGGCAAAGAAGGAAGGGTCAGTAGCTGTGCGGTGTGCAGCGCGGTGTTAACGAAGTGTCGGAAGCCACTCCTTAGCAGCTGGCAGTTCTGTATATGATAGGATGAAGCAGCTTTTACGTTGCGTGCTTCAGGAAACCAGTGAGAAGTTGATAGGTTTTTGGCCATTTAAAAGACGAAGATAGATCATGAGATCATGTTGGAGTAGCATATTAGATTATTCTATTAGCAGGTTTTTTTAGTCCTTGGAAAGAAGTTTGGAAATAGAATGCTGTACACCTCTTTTGTTTGCTTCTGCCCTGCTCTGTGTGTTAGACTGTTCCTTGCTCTGGCTCTAAGCTGCTGCCAGAAGTGTAGACAATGGCTGTGCCTGCTCTGCTCCTTCACACTCTTTCTAGAAATACCTCTGTTAGCAAAGGCAGGGATGACAGGCACACAGACACAGGCCTTGCCTGAGTCAGGGAGTTAAATGAGCTCTTCTACACAGTGGTTTAAAAAAAAAACGAGAGAGAATTGCTCAAATAAGACCAGACCAAAACCACTTTGTTGAAGCAAGATGTGTATGTAGACGTTTTCTGCTCTTCTTCAGTGTGGGATCCTTATGCTCTTTTGGTAACTGCTTTTGCAGAACTCACGTTGACACGTTGAACAGAACTGAGGCTTCTTTTTCCTTAGTGTGTGCTGTAGTTTAGCCCTGCTCGGAACCAAGCTATGCAGCTTCTTGCTCACTCTCCCCACCCTATGAGAGAATGGAGGAGAGAAAATATGACAAAAAGCTTGAGGACAGGGAGAGATCATTCAAGTTACCATTACAGCTAAAACAGATTCGACTTGGGGAAAACTAGTTCAATTTATTAGTAGTAAAACCAAAGCAAGATAATGAGAGAGAACAAAAACAACTACCCCTCCCCTCTTCCTAGGCTTAACTTCATTTCAAATTATCTCTACCTCCTTCCCCCAACTGAGCTGCACGTGGGGGAATAGGGGTTATGATCACTTCATCACACGGTGCTTTTCACCACTCTTTCCTCCTCCCATTCCTCCCCTGCTCCGGTGTGGGGTCCTTTTCCACAGGATGCAGTCCTTCTGGAACTGGAGGGCCCCAGCCTCCTTCAGGCGTCCACCTGCCCCAGCGTGGGGTCCTCCACAGGCTGCAGCTGGATCTCTGTTCCTCCATGGGCCTCCGTGGGCTGCAGGAGGACAGCCTGCTCCATCATGGTCATCACCACAGGCTGCAGGGGAATCTTGGCCAGGAGCCACATTACTCCTCCCCCTCCTTCTTCACTGACCTTGGCATCTGCAGCCGTTCCTCTCCCAATAAATTCTTCACAACTGGCTCAGGCAGACATCTCTCAGGTTCACTTCACATCTCATCTCTTCACTGGGGCCAGATGACCACCTGGCAAGAGGCCAGAGGGTGAGGGCCGCAAGGCCCACAAGGCTCATGCTTCCCCTCTGCCCACACGTCTGCTGCTTCTCTTTCTTTTTTCTAATTTTCTCTTTCTTAAATATGTTACCACAGAGGCGTTATCACCGTCACAAATTGGCTCAGCCCTGGCCAACAGTGAGTCTGCCCTAGACCTGGCCAGGTCCACCAGACAAATGGGAAACTTCTAGCAGCTTCTCACAGAAGGTGCTACACAAAAACAGTACAGTGTGGTGGTGTGTGTGAACTGACTCTTACCTTCAGAAACCTCTCTGTTCCCTGCAAGGCCTTTCTGTGTCCCAGAGGATTCTGTAGGCTGTAGCTAAAGTGTACACTAAACACCCAAATAACACAAAAATGTTTTTTCCAACTTAAAAGTATCTAGTTAATTTCTTAAGTCTTGCAAGGGAAGGGGGCCTGTATTGTATTTAGCTGTTTTAAGTAAATTGTCTTAAAGTTCTCTCCACCATTTTGCTACCCACGACTAGCCGTTGTTTTAGTCTCTGATAGCATCCAGTCATCTTACGTTTCCTTCAGCAAACCAAAATCCCCTATTTGAAATTCTCACCGCACAAATGACATGAACCTCTGAGCAGGGTAGTTTATGTCCTTTTTCCCGCTGCGGCTTTCTTTGCCTCCCTCTGGCAGCATCCATCTCCATGCCACTTTGAAATGTCATTTACGGAAACCAGAGTCAAAGCCTCACAAAACTGTGAGGAGACATTTTCAGGGGGCAGCTGTGTGTTCTTGGGCAGCTCTGGGGTGTACTAAAGAGATGTGCAGCCTGCCTGAACACTTGGTCTCTGTCACATGTTCTCTACTTAATAGAGAAGGTGAGTGGTGGTTTTTTTTGTAGCCTGCCTGTTAGATAAATAATGCTGTCTCGCATCAGACAAGAGACCGTGGGTTTTGTAAAACTGCCTGAAGTCAAACGGGTCATCTGCTTAAATCTGTCTCCAAAAGCACAGCAGTATGGTTGCCTCTAGAACACTGGCTAGCAAAGCTCATACAACACCAAAGTCTCTACATTATCAATCTGAGCTACAAATTCAGCTTTGTAATTGAACATGTCCTGTCTGTCCTTTGGGAGGCTGGGTTAGTGAGCTGCTGTATGTCTCCTTGAAAGTTTGAAGCTAACAGACTCCATTTTCTCCATTTCAGCCAACTTTTTTGCCACTGCTATGCAAGTGGTAAGTACCTCTTCCTTGCAATCAGCATTCCTTTGAGTCCTGCAGCTGTTTCAGAATTGCTTGTGAGTTTTCCAACCTGTCATACAAGGTTTAGCCCTCAATATCTTTCCCTTTTTTATCTGTGTTCATCACCTCCTGTAGCTTTGCTCCATAATTCTGCAGTTCTTTGCTTCATCCCTCCTAAACTGGTAACTTTTATGCCTGTGATACGTGCATCTCTTGCTAGAGATGGCTGCAGAAGTCCCTGTCTGCTGTGCCCTACCTCCTAGTGACGCTGCGGCGATCAGACCGCACCAGGAGGTGTCAGTTTAGGTTAGAAAGCTCTCACCTGCTGGGAGAGTCACATATTTGTCTCAACTAAACAAAACGTCCAGGCAGTCACTGCACTGAATTGCATTAAAAATGTTTGCTGTCGGCTCACTGCTCCTCATACCTTTGTGAAAGTCAGTCTCAGAGGGATGCGTTCGGTGTTGTGGTTGGTGGCTTTAACATCTACCTGGTTTGTTGCAGTGCTGTGATCTTAAGGATATCAAGCTTGCCTATCGGTTAAATAAGGCGATGGAGAACGGAGACAACTGGAAATTCTTGGACATGGATCGGTCAAATGCCTACTGGTGAGTGAAGTGCAGCTCACGTTCGGCATCTGGCGTATCGTTGTCAGTTTGAATACAAACTGGGATTTGAACGGTGCGCGGAAGGATGCCTTGTTGAACATCAGCTGCCTCACGCGTGTGCAGTGTGGGAATTGGGTGACAAAGTCTCTCTTAAGAACAATAATAGCTTAAGATTTATTTTTAGTTTGTGACCTTGCCCAAACTGAAATAAAGCATCTTGGAGCATCAGTTTAACTTAATCCTCATCCAACAACTGTACCAAGCAGTTGTGTTTTCTACAATCCTGCCATCCGCTTAGGATGGCGGCTTAGGAGGTAGCACCAAAATAGCGTACAGGTCAGAGCCAGCTTCCTGCATGGCCTAGAGAGAGGTTGCAGTGCAGCAGGTGTATTTAGGCACCAAATTCCTGTGTATTTCCACCATTTGATGCCGTAATCGTGGCGTGTCGTTAAGTGCTGCAGTTACTGAACATAGTTAAGTACTTGAAGCATACTGAGTTGAAGAAAAGCCTATTTAGGCATTGGAACTAGAGATGCTACAGTAAATTCATGAAAAATAATTATAATCAAAATAAGATGTATTTTCACGGGTGAAAATCTTATGATCTGACCTTATTTAACCTGTAAATAAATCGAGGGAAATTAATGGAAATCCATTTCTTGGTGTACAGACATTTTTCCTATTCATTGCACTGGAGCAGGGTTCCAGGCCGGTACTGTGAACTTGCACAAGTAACCAGGTTAATTTAGTTCACTTCCTAAAGTGGTTCTTTTTGAGGTTGCATTTGAGAGATTCGGATATCTCAAACCTGGTGTCAGGCAGGAAGATTGCATTGCTTAGAGATTTTAAAATGCAGTCCACTTCTTACTAATTCTGCCAGTTACCTGGTGTCAGCATCAGTTATCTCATAAAAAACACTGCTGCTTTTTAAATTGTGTGGAGTATGGCAATCGTACAGTGAAATTTCCCTGATCTGCAATACAAATCTGGTCAGAACACCATCATTTGCTGATGCTTCTGTATGGGTTGGTTGATCTAATCATTACTGAATTAGGACATTTTTCCCCTCCTGTAGGTCAAAATTCTTTTCATTGTTGTGTATGATGGAACAAATCGATGTTGTGTTGAAATGGTACAAAGAAATGTCCCCTTCGGTAAGTGTGTATTAGGGTAAGCAAGCTTCAGAGCTTTAGTGTGGAGAAATTACAGTTTACTGAAGTGATTCTCTTCCTTCATCAGGTCTTCTATCCAACTCCGAAAAATATATTGGACCTCCTTCAAGCACTGGATGCAGCCAACCACTTAGAAGCAGTCCCTTCGGTCTGGGAAGGTTAGTGCTAGCCACGTGGCTACGCAGGCGGTTTGATAAAAGGCAGGAGGAGTGCAAAGTGGGAGGGAGCTGGGAAACTTCCCAGTGCTCAGAGTAGCCACGATAAGGCGCTTTGGAATGAGCGACGTTATTCCTTCGTGCAGTGGTGGGGCTGTTGTATTAGGCTGTGCTATCAGCTCTGCCTTTCTCTATCAGAGAGATCGTGGCTGTGTGATAGTTAAATGTCAGTGTCTTGGAAAACTGAATGCGTACCAGAGAGTAGTACCTTACCAGCCCAGGTTTAACTCATTTAAATTCTTTGCCTGTTCTTTGCCCCTTAAGAAGAGGAGACAAGAATGCCAATACAGGCTTTAGCACACAGAAAATTGCTGTCACCTGTCGCTAAGGGGACAGACAGGTTCTTTTAGGGATCCTTCACAGGATGATGACAGCACTAAGCTCTAGTTACCATTAAAGCTTTATTTTCTTAACAAGATTTTATGATTAGCATAGCATAGAACTTCAAATCAAGAGTAGCACAGGATTTCTATAAGCGGAATCAGTGTAGTGCAATTTTGTAAGCAGCGTAGTACAGAATTTGGTAGCACCGCTTAGCTTGTGGTTTCTAATCACCTAGTCCCTCTGTGGATCAAGCCAGCTCTTAATACTTGGTTTGCTTTATCAGCGTAAAAATCATAATCTAACCTCAAAAAAACGTATAAAGGAATACAAGTCACTACTAAATCCTTGGAGGAAGCAGATGATTGTGGAGGTGTCCCTGGCCACGGGAGTCACGGGTCTCGCTGTCCAGCAGCAGTTTGGGTCCAAGTTCCCACTTAGGATCTGTAACTGCTTGATTTTACAGACAGTACTCTGTGCTGTTACCTTCCCTGTTCTGTGGTGGAGTCATCACCGCCGGCTTGGCTGGTGCCTGGGACCTTGCAGGCCGTTAAGGAGGGGAGTAGTCAGGCTGGCACCTGGGAATCTTGAGGCTGGCAGGGAGAGGAAGAAGAAATCAATTTGGTTCATCTGCTTGGTGTACAGGACCTTCAGGGCCTGATCATGAGGGGAGAGGGAACTGATACGTGACCTGCTCGGTTGGGAATGGCTCTTTGCCCTACAAAATGGCGTTAGTTATGCTAACCATGTGAGCAGGAGGTACTGGTCACAGCAGCTAACTACTGCCTTTCTCTGGACAGATATGAAGCAGCTGGGGTTTAGCAGGAGACAAGACCTGCTGGGAGAGCTCTTGTCTTTGATGAGCAGGGAGCAGCACCCTGAAGAGGTAAGGAAGCTGTCACGGTTTAACCCTGGTGAACAGCTAAGCACCGCACAGCTGCTCACTCACATAGCCCCATACGAGCTACTGTGAAGAAATGTAACTGTCCCAGCCAAAACCAGTGCAGAAGCTCAGTGAAAAGAGTAGAGATGTCTCCCCATGTCTGTGCAGCATACAGAGTGTGTTTAAGTGCTGTGTTACAGTCCCTGGTCAGTCATAAAGGTCCAGTTCCAGTGCCTATGCCGTTACAGATTTCCAGATCTGTGTGAGCTTATCCAGGTTTGCTAACCTCTTCAGGTTGTCGTCAACCTATAGGGAAACCTCAGATTAACACAGAAAAGGACCACTTCCTTATCAGGGTTGGGAAAAGTAATCCAGCCTGGATTTCCTGCGCGGGAAAGGATTTGTTAAATCTAGAGGTTTTGGCTTTAATAGCACAATCTCTTCACAGATTCAGCTGGCGTTTGCCAAGTGTGCTGAAGACATCAAAGCTGTCCATGAGCAAACCGGGAGGGAGCAGGCCCCGTTAGAGTGGACAGGCAGCACGCTGGGCCATGTCGCGCTGTTGTTTTCCAGGGCTGGGAGGATGCAGGATGCCTGGTACGTGTGTGGCTGTCACAAGCTCTTGGCTTGCTGACACTGTAACTCAAGGCTCAGTCACAAAAATCAAAAACTAACGACTGATTGCCTTGGAATGGTGGAGCAGACAAAGGGAGGGATAAGTCCTGCTGGGAATGTGATGAGGTTTTTTCTTAATTGTATTGTTCATTCTCAGCACCAAGTTACAGTTGTCTGTCTTAAAAATGGTTTAGAATTGAGTGTAGCAACTGGCTTAGAGCTGCTTCTGCAGCTGCTCCTGGCAAGGCGGGGTTTGATTATCCCTTCCCTAGGCACTGCTGATTTCCTGCTGCTTCCCAGTCTCTAATTCTTAGGACTCATTGCTATTCAAGCAGCTAAAGAGATTAATTAGCGTTTAATTACGCTTTTAATTAGAAATAACTGGAATTAAAAATCTAAAGATAATATTTCTAGAAGCCTTCAGAAGCTAAAACTTACTGTCCTACATGCTCTCAACTTGCGGTCCTGGTTAAAGTATCTGGCCTCCAGTGTAAGGGTGAGCTATTTTCTGTTGACTACAGATGTTCTCTTTGCACAGACTCATTTGAAACAAAGAGGTGGCAAGTACCCTTCTAAAAATATGTAATATTTTAAAGTCAAATTGCTACCAGCTACGTTTTTTAATTTTTTTTCTGCACTAGTTAAGGTATTTTGTGTTAAACTAATGAGTGATGTTAGCTGGTGTACATTGCATCTGCGAGGACGTGGCACGGGAGCTGTTCCAGATCTGTGGGGAAGGCCGTTTAATGAAACTGCGTTTGCCTGTGTTTCAGCGGGGGCTTATCCAGGAAATTTAGTATCTGTCCCTGTGGTTTGTGGTGGGTTGTTTTTAATTATTATTTTGTTTTCTTTTGAACAGGAACATGATGGAGCGTTTCCAGCAAATCAATAGGATTCCCACGTGAGTACTTTTAGGTTCTGACTTCAGGTACTGAGTCTCCCCTTTGTCTGTGATCTTGCGTTTGTTACCACCCACAGTGTGGTCCATAACTTCCCGTTACTTCCAAAGTGTGAGTGTGTGCATCTGTCCCTGTGAGCACTGGGGTTTGTTTATCCAGCTGATACATTCCAAGACCTTTCTGTCTCAAAAAAATGCTGAAAATGCAAAGGAGGCATTTAAGGAGCTGATCCTTGAGCTGTCATGGAATCTCATTTCCCATGTGCTCAGAAGATTTCCAGCGTGCCATTAACCACTCGTAAGTGCTTCAGAGGTGTCTGGATTTCTGAAGACAAGTTTATCAAGTCCAATCCTAAATCGTATGTGGTACCCTGTTAGGCTACAACAGTTAGCTTTTCTCAGGATTTTGGGGGAAAAATTCTCTTTGAAGTAGAAAACAGCTTCTAAGGCGTAGTAATGCGTTTCATTTGGGGTTTTTAAAAATAAAATTACATGCTTGGAGCTCACGTAAGTGAACACTGTGGGGGTGTGTGGCACCAAAGGCCGCTATTAGTGGCACGCTGTGCTTGTCCTGCTCTGCAGACTGCCGCTAGCGTGGCCCGAGGAAGCCTTGACAGTGCCAAGCTGCACCAGAGCCCGTCTTAAAGACGGGAAAGAAAAATAATTCTTCTGAAATTGTGGTGTAGCTGGTGGTTTGTGGCTGCCGTGGGTCCTGAATGTAAAGACAAAGAACGTGGTTTCCTTGCTGTTGCCAAATGCATCAGAGGCTCTTCTGGCTGAACTGTCTCCTGCCTTCCCTTTTCTGCCAAGCTCCCTGCGGCACCAGCTGCAAACGCTTAATTATTTCCCTGCCTGGAGGCAGGAGAGGTGTCTCCGGCAGCTGTCACAGGTGAGGAAAGAGCAGAGCCAGCTGTCCCAGGGACAGCACAGCAGGCTCTGGCAGTGAGACACCTGCCTTTGATTTAAATGCTGCTACACTGTTCCCTTCCCACTGCCAGCCACATAAAAGAGGGTGAGGGCCTGATTTGGGGACTCTAGAGAGAGGGAGGCTGCTGCTAAGGTGAGGTCCTTATCCTGCGCAGTGAGCTGCTGCCCTCTGGTTTTGTGCGAGGAGAAGTATTGCTTTTTGCTAGGACAGGAGTTCCCAGGAGCACCACATCAGAACAAGGTGAAGGCTGAGGTGAAACTCCTGGCTAGAGCAGAATTGGGCTGGTTCTCATCTGAAAATCTGTCAGCTGCTGTAAGTTAATGGCCATCTCACCTGAGACCCCTCCAACAGTCACTCTTTGTCTTTGCTTTTGCAGTGACCAAGTGATGGATGAGTTCTTGAACTGTGCTAAGCAAACCAATTGCCCAGATGAGGCAATTAAACTGGTAAAGCTGGCAGCATCTCTCGATCTTCCTTCATCTCAAAGGCTTAAAAGCAGAACGGAGAAGGAATTTGAACTCTCTGAAGAGCAGAAGTAAGTTGGAGTACTTCATGTTGCTGCTGAAGGGTGTTGGCGGGGTAGAAGGGCTCTGTCAAGGCAGCAGAGAGCTGGCTTCAGAACGATGTGCCTTTGTGTTGGCTCTGGTCAATTCACACCCCCAAAATGAGCCCTCAGTTTTTCATTCTGTGCTCTGTCCATCCCACCTAGGAGGGAAGGCAGCTTTCCATGATGGGATTATCTGCACTACTCCGATCTGCTATCGCCCTTTTTCCCCAGAATCTTTTCCTGGCTGGGTCTGGCTACCTAGACACTGATTTCGGGCTAGTGGGAGCAGGGAAGTGGTACAGGATGGCCCTGCATGTGGTTCACAGGTTCTGAGGCTCATAGTCAACCTCTGGTGCATCTTGCTAGCGCCACCATTGTTGCTGGGCTGATACAGCTCAGATGGTGGGCTTAGCCTTGAGGGACCACAGAAGCCTTCAGAAGCTAAAATTTAAAAATTTGGAGTCACTGGTCTGGTCTAAGGGAGTGAATAAAGAGAAGTCCAACATCTCTGACAGGTGGCCCACCACTTTCTGGGTAACTGAAGTAGTCTGCTTTTTCAAAAGGAGGTGGGTGTGCCTCCACCAGATGCTGGGTGGACCTGTTCTTTGAGGATAACAGGCATCAGAGAGCCCATCGTGTTCTCTTTGGAGGGGGTTATTTATGTTTTAGATCTTTCTTTGCAAGCAAAGGTCAGAACAGGTGACGGATCACTGGACTGTTTTACATCTGCAGGAAGGCACTGGGGAGTATCACGTCAGACAGTGACAGCAGCGACAGTGACAGCGACAGTGACCGTGAGTAGCTGTCCCTCTCGCCTTCCCCTCCGAAAATGGGGAGCAGCTGCTGCCTTGATGCCAGGAGGCTTCTGTGAGAAGTGAAATTACTGAAGGGACAGCTCCTGGGAGGTGCTGCTGCACGGCTAAGCATTCCAGAGCATTCTGAGCCGGGACCTGCCTGGCAAGAGTACGTTGTCCTTGTTGGAGCAAGCTGAAAGCTGTCGTGTTTCATCTTCTTGATAGCTTCAAATGCAGCATGGGCTACACCAACACAGTCTCTTCCACAGCACTGCCGGCGTGAGCTGGCACCTGCCAGGCAGCTGTGTCCTGCTTGAACAGCTTGGCAGAGACGGGAGGGCTGCAGCGGGAGGAGTGCTGCCTGCAGGAGGCTGCTCAGCAGGTACCAGACCTTGGCAGCTGGAGCAAGACTTCTCCTGGACCTCCTGTGACTTAAACCTGTGCCAGATTTAACTCCTTTCCAGCTGACTTTAATGAACTACTTAAATACCACGTTTACTCTGTGTGTAAAGACTGTAAATAATGCAGTACTCATCACCTGTGGTGTTACTCCTCATCCTTCTCGGTGTTTTGGGACAGGCTGTGGACTGCAGCTGGTAAAAAGCTACAATTTGTACATGGAGACTGCATCTAATAAATGTCAGAAATAAATATGGCTGTTTTCTGACAATCCTAGCAAAATCTGTTGATGGCAAAGTGTTGCTGCTGCTCTGTGAGAGAGTAAGTAAAGTTCACGGAGCGTACAGCAGTACAGCCAAGGAGGGGACGGGAAAGAGGGATGACTGTGCTGTTCTGTTCTCTGCCTTGCCGTTAACTGGCCCTCACTGGGTGCTGTGGGTCTCAGCTTGCAGAGGATGGGTGATGGGGTTTTTTTGAGGTAGTTCTCTTGAACAGCCAAGGAAGGTCTTGTTCCTGAGAGCATGAACCCAAATTGTAATGGATAGTTAACAGTTGATTCTCTCTGTGAAAAATAAAACCTTGATGTGGATGGAGAGCAGCCCTGAGGAGAAGGACTTGGGAGTGCTGGTGGACAAGAAGCTCAACATGAGCTGGCAAAGGGCCCTTGCGGCCCAGGTCAACCGCATCCTGGGCTGCATCAAGAGGAGCGTGGCCAGCAGGTCGAGGGAGGGGATTCTGCCCCTCTACTCTGCCCTGGTGAGACCCCACCTGGAGTACTGTGTCCAGTTCTGGAGCCCCCAACATCAGAAGGACATGGACCAGAGGAGGGCCACGAAAATGATCAGAGGGCTGGAGCACCTCTCCTATGAGGACAGGCTGAGAGCGTTGGGGCTGTTCAGCCTGGAGAAGAGGAGGCTCCAGGGAGACCTTACAGAGGTCTTCCAGTACCTCAAGGGGGCTTACAAGAAAGATGGGGAGAGACTGTTCAGTAGGGCCTGTTGTGACAGGACTAGGGGTAATGGTTTTAAAATAGAGGGAGGTACATTTAGATTAGATATTAGGAAAAAATAATTTTTACAATGAGGGTTGTAGAGCACGGGAACAGGTTGCCCAGAGAGGTGGTGGATGCCCCATCCCTGAAAACATTCAAGGCCAGGCTGGATGAGGCTCTGAGCAACCTGATCTAGTTGGAGATGTCCCTGTTTCTTGCAGGGGGGCTGGACTAGATGACCTTTGAAGGTCCCTTCCAACCCTAACCATTCTATGGTTCTATGATTCTATCAGGTGCAGTACAGGCTGGCAGGTCCCTGTGGACACAGCCCCAAGATGGTCAGCAGGACTATGGGGACTGGGACAGGGTGACGGGCCACGACATGGGCTTATGTGTGGACCTGGCTAGGCAGGGCCCATGGCTGGTCAGAGCAGGGGTGAGGGGAGCTGAAGACTGTCCTTGCTGCAGCATTTCTGGAGCAGGGATTGGCGACCCTAGGGGACGACATGGGCAGGTGGAGGGAGTCTTGGTGGGGGGGTGGGGTGGGGTCAAGCAAGCTCAGCGAGGTCTGTAATGCCAACAGGACCCAAACATTTTCTGTAATTGGATTTTTTTATTGCAGTATTGGATTTTCAACATCTTTTTTTTTAAGGAAAATTTAGTTGGAATTTAATAAAGATTATTAAGCTTAAAGCTAAAGTTTAAATATACTCTTTTTTATGGATTAGATATTATTAAATTACAATATTCTAGTCTGGTCTTAAATCTATAAATGTAGATGGCGTTTAAGTTGAATTCTTCTAAGAAAACATTAAGAAATTGATATATACATTCAACTATCAATACTATAAACCTTGCACTTCTGTCAAACACTGGAGATTTCAAAATTGCTTTCAGTGATGGCATTGTCCTTCTGTAAAATGGGGGTAGGTTAGATTTTCATCACAGTGACTGATTTTTGACTCAGTATCAGATTTCCACCTGGAAATGTTTGTTTCTTTCAAATAAATCCTGAAGACTCAGGCTAAGCACGTAGTCCATTAATGTGTGTAATTGCCAGCATTCTTCAGCATGGATGTGCTAGTTCTTGACTAGCTTTTGCTGGAATTTGTAGAGGTAAGAAGACTGACAAAATTCTTCCTCCTCTGTCAGCTTTAATCACGGTAGTTAACATACTCCCACAAACATTACTGGTCATAGCCAAGCACCTTCCTTGGCAATTCCTTGTACTGTTTTTTTCCTCTCTATTCATATAATGACTGTGTTTAGCCTTGTCTGTAAGGTGTAGACCTTTAATACTAGCAGGAGAAGTTAAGGAAATGATTGTACAGCAGAAAAAAATCATAATCTAACCACAATTATTTTACTGTGCAACTGATTGTTGCACTCAAATCCATGCTGAACCCTTTTGAACCACCAGAAGAGAGGGATTGAGCACAGTATATAAAAACATTTGTTCATATTTAAGTGTTTTATTAAGGTCATTTCCACTAGCTACTTTGCCATTCTCCACTCCCCCTTCAAATCATCTTAGGATGGTAAACTAAGATATGAACTTGGTTTCAACTCCCTTCTTCAAGATAAACAAGTTAATTTGAATAAGGCACCAATTATGATAATTGAGTAGTTCTATTCCTTTTTTTTCTGAACAGTGAACACCTTTATTATTAATCTATCACTACTGAAATAAAAAATTTATAGAAATTAAAACTAGATAGTAGCTGTTCTCCATTAAAATCTTATCTTTTAAAGTATATGTGTGTATCTTTCTCGCATAATCTGGCCATCATTGTGTAGCCACATAGCACTGTATAGCATCAACAATCAATACTAAATCATTGGTAAAAATTTCAGTAATAGTTAAAAGCAACAATACCACTTTATATAGAAAATTAAAATAAATCCTATGGATTGTAAAAGCAAACAAACAAATCAACTAACAAATGAGCAAGCAGGAAAAATTCAGAAGCTTTTTTTAATCCTTTGGAACAAAATCAGCAGACAAGTTTCAAACTCAGATTTGTTGTCTCTTTCTCATAACAGAAAATTGCCTCTTCCTTTCTTTTGTTTTCTCTCTGAAATAAGATATTTTCTTTTTTTTTTTTCTTTTTCTTTTGTCTGTTGACTAAATCACCTTCGAGACATATTGTAGTCACAATAGCTAGACGTGTCAGTGTCCATATTCTTCCTGGAAAGGATGGTTTCATCATTATTTATGATAAATAAAGACTTTTGTGCTAAATGAATGCAACTTTCCCTGGACAAACTGCACTTCAGAATTAAATTTTCTGTTTTATTTCTCCATTATAAAAAATACATGTTAGGCTGTTGCATTGGGCTTGCATGGAAAGGTTTTAGTAGCAGAGGAGCTACAGGGTTAGCTTCTGTGAGAAGCCACTAGAAGCTTCCCCCATGTCTGATAGAACCAATGCCAACCGGCTCCAAGGCTGACACGCTGCTGGCCAAGGTCAAGGCAATCAGCAATGGTGGTAGTGCCTCTGTGATAACATATTTAAGAAGGGGAAAAGTTGCTGTGCAACAGCAACCGCAGCCAGAGAGAGGAGTGAGAATATATGAGATAAACAATCCAATAAACATTGAGGTCAGTGAAGAAGGAGGGGAAGGAGGTGCTCCAGGGGCCAGAGCAGAGATTCCCCTGCAGGCCGTGGTGAAACCATGGTGAAGCAGGCAGTCCGCCTGCAGCTCATGGAGGGCCACAGAGGAACAGAGATCCACCTGCAGCCTGTGGAGGACCCCACACCAAAGTAGGTGAATGCACCCAAAGGAGGCTGCAACCCTGTGGAAAGCCCATGTTGGAGCAGGCTCATGGCAGGACCTGTGAACCCATGGAGAAAGAGGAGCCCACATTGGAAGAGGTTTGCTGACAAGACTTGTCAGCACACTTGTCACAAGAGACCCACACTGCAGCAGTCTGTTGCTGAAGGACTGCACCCCATGGAAAAGGACTCGCAATGGAGCAGTTCATGAAGAACTGCAGCCTGTGGGAAGGACTCTTGTTGCAAAAGTTTGTGGAGGATTCTCTCCCATAGCAGGGACTCATGTTGGAGCAGGAGAAGAGTGTGAAGAGTCAGAGGAAGGAGCAGCAGAGACAACATGTGATGAACTGACCACAAGGCCCATTTCCCCTCCTCCTTGCTGCTGGCAGGGAGGAGATAGAGAATTTGTGAGTGAAGTTTGACCCAGAAAGAAGGGAGAAGTGGGGAAAAGTTGTTCTAAGATTTAGGGTTTTTTTCTTGTTATCCTACTCTGATTTGATTTGCAATAAATTAAATTAACTTTTCCCCAGGTTGAGTCTGCTTTGCCCATGATGGTAACTGGTGAGTGACCTCTCCCCCTCCTTGTCTAAACCCACAAGCCTTTCATTATATCTTCCCTCCTCTGTCAAGCTGAGGAGGCAGAGCGATAGAGTGGCTTGGTAGGCATGTAGCGTCCAGCCAGGGTCAACTCACCACGGCTGTTAATACTCTGACTGACATTCCTGCTGTCCAGCATTTTCTTTCTATAACCAAGATAACTCCCTGGGTTGAACTTGATATCTTTTTTTTTTTTTTTACAATTGTATGCATGACAACCTATTTTTGTATGTTTAATGCCACATTCATGCATAAAGATGCAATTCTTTGTCCTGAATGAGTT